>JAQGAK010001253.1:0-36734 GCA_034696945.1 Lipothrix lubbocki | reverse complement strand
TGTTTGCAGTACTTAAAGAAGGCTATTCCCTGGTTCTGCATTGAGATTGCTGCAGGAGACAACGTTTCAATTGCTTCGGGAGCTTCGGGAGCTTCTACTCTCAAGCAAGAAGTTGCTTAATGACATTTAACCGGTGGGGTACAGTGAAACATCCGAAACCTGCCCATGCTTACCTGCACTTACTACACTAGTCTATACTCTACTATCCATAATATTTACCTAGATCTACATTATTTTATTGTGTGATGTATTTTTGATTGTATGAAAACATTGAAAACACCGAAAAAATATTTATTCTGCTATTTGCCGCAATTGCGAACGGTGTCATTAATATAATCTGTAATGCAAGACTTGTTGTTACTTGCTAAAGGTAAATGATGTAACGCTGCTAATAAACATTAAATTCAGCAATAGAACATAAATTAGGATTCACAATGAATTTTTAATCATATAGTAAAGAATTCATATACACTTAGCTTTAGTTTTTAAAAACACGAAGTATTTTTTCTCTGATTTTCAATTAAAATTCTACTAATTACAATATTTATGGAGTCAATAGCAATATTAACCTAAGCTGTAACAAGAATAGGGTAAAAAACTCGGGAGTGACAAATGCACATGAATAAGTTAAGTTACAATATTGGATAATGCAAAATAAAATTGGACTTGAACATCCTTATATAATGAAGGGAAACTGAGGTTCATCCTTGGCATCATAAACCCTTTGATGACGAATCCTGACGTTTGACAAACAAAGTCCAATGGTTTCGAATGCAGGACCACAAATTCCATTTAGAATTATCTCTCCCAGGGTTCTTAACAGGGCAAATATGATGTGAAGGAATTTCAAAATTGGACGGAAGCACCAAACTTGCTAAAATAAAATTTAAAAAATTGGACTTTCAAAAACCATAATAAATATTGATAAAAAATAAAATGTGCCATACATTTTCATTACAAAATCTCTTTATAATCTAATAGTGAAAGCTCGAAAATTGTGTACTATTTTTACCAGGAATATTAAAAGAGCAAAATGAAATCCAATGATGAGCGCTAAAAGCGGTGCGGTAATAACTGTCAGAATTTTGTACGTCCATCCTTGTACTGTATTGTAAACAACGTGCGAAGTTCTCCAAACCCAATCCGGACTTCGGACACTTTCTGGCTCCCCTATTACTGCACTCCATACGATCTAAGAAGAGAAGTGAAAAAATTCATAAACAATAATTTCACAAGTTTTAATTAATTGAATTTAAAAAATCATTATTATTAATCGTAATTTTAATAAACCTAAATATATTATATATGTGTTATTTTGGTATATAATAATAATATATTTTTGTATAATATATAATGTTTTAAATTTTAAAAATTATATATATTATTTATTATTATTATTATTATATTAATGTAAAAGAAATTTAATTAGTTGAATGAATAATATATAATTACTAGACCTGAACATTTTTATTTAGCTCCTGTGGATCCCTCCCTGTCTCCCTGTCCCCGACGGAAGGATGTGTAACAGATGAGCTGACCTTATTCATATGTAAAGAAACGTTCCTACTTCCTCCCAACGACATAATGACTATAACTTCGGCACTGTTTAAAAAAAGAATTTGCAATAGTCCAGTGGGTCAACTCACATTCAGCGATCCCTTTAAAAATAACTTTTCCAGGAACCTAACATCAACATTGTACACTTGACTTAGTCCAAGCACTTTACATAAGACTGGGGAGCCCAAAATCAAAAATAAAAGTTGTAGATATCGCAGTAAAAGAAATTCTGAGAGAATTCGACAAATAAGTCAATGTCTTCCAAACGCACCAGGATCACAGAGTGAAACGCACATATGAAAGCTTTCTCCATAGAGGACAAGACATATAGATGTCCAAAGCACTGGAGACGGAATGACACGTTCACAGGGAAAGAAATACAATGAGTTGTCTTTGAGACCTGTACAAGGAATGTGTGTCACAGAAATTATCCCGTCGTCTTCTGATTTCTCCAGCCCTCACTCAGCAGCATGTGCTCAAACTACCTGAAATTCCCCGTGTGTGTCTTCCTCCTCCTGTTTTATGAATGCCTTATAGCACCCCGGTTTCTCCTCGTATCAAAGTCTTACCTTTCTTATAGTCTAGTCGTCACGAAATAGAAAATCAGTTCATTTTACTACTCTTTCTTTGAGTCTGAATTTCACGGAAGATATACAGGGTTTCCATTTTTAAAGGGAACATCCATCCCGGGATTGTAGGAATGAGAGACTGTTGTCATTCCATCTTTGAAGATACTTTTACATAGTCGATGTATGTATCTATAGTTACTGTGACATTAAGTCTGGCTTTTCGGACGATGTTTTATTGCAGCTATAGTCGATTTTTATTTTAAAAAAATAGTAATATTGCATTCATATTGTTTGATAGTCATTGTTGTTGATATTCCTTCAATATTTTTCATGCATTCTGAATACATCGAGTTATTTTGATGGGGCTTTAATGACACCCTGTACATACTTCGTCTTTGTTGTGTAAAATTTATTGCTAATCCATGATGTTCTCGTGTTATCACATACTGACTTTTTATACTCCAACTTCCTTGTTTGTTTGGCTAAGACATGTCTCCTACACCTTTGTTTCCTTCCCTTCAATGGCATATTGTCATCTGACATGACTCTTTCTATTTACAGAAAAGCCGTATACCTAATTTAAATATCTAGCGGATCAATAGATTATGGGCTTGTTTTTCTCCCTGAAAATAGTTGCTGAAGTAATAAATATTAGACAAAATGTCCTCTACGGAGAGATATGTGCGACTAAAATACAAAACTAGGACATACGATGTTCGATACAAAGGTTATCAAGATTCGTCGTATTTGATTTTAAATGAAGACTAAAAATAGTACAAACCGTCCCTATGCTTATGTTTGACATGTACTATATTATTATACTATTATGTACTATACTATTATGTACGTACTATCACTATCGATGTATGTTTGGGATGACAATGACAAAATACTAGGGAGCAAGGACCTTTTTTAGATTTGCAATATTTACGGCTCAAGATTGCTTGTATCCTATAGGTTTATGGTCTTACGTATTTTAGCTACATTATATTATTTATCCTGGTGATAAATTATTTCTATTCGACAATTTTTTTAAATTTAAATAGTTCATTAGCTTCTTTTTCTATATAGCATAACCTAAGTTTTTGCATTGCAACGTCAGCATTTAATTGGACTGATAAACTAGTAAAATTAAATAGTTGGCATCGATTTCGTACTTTCTTACGCATAAACATTTACAAATTTGTACAGAAAGAAGGTCATGAGACTTTCTGTCCATATGTAAGTTCTCCATGTCCAGGTTTTTTATTCCCAGACAATTTTTATTGTGTGTGAGGACGAGAGCCACAGATGGATGTTCTTCCATGACAATAAAGTTTTGTCAATGGTGCTGTCGTTAAGCACTAATGTCCAACAGTTCAATCAGTCTTTTTAGTTGTAGCTGTATATTCTCATACAGCAGTAGTGGTTGGATTTACAATTCTGATACAGACTACAATAACTGAAAAAGAAAAGATGTGTTCACATAGAGCAACTGACTCAGACAAGGCACACCTATGTATACTTTCTTCAAGTGAAACGGGACGGTGCCAGTCCGTGCAAGATAGGTTCGGTAATATCTTTTCATTCCTAACGTCAAGTTTGTTTTGTATTCACGTGTCATCGTTTTCCAGGAAATAAAATCAGTTCTGCTGATCGTAAGTTTTTTATCCAATAATGAAATGGGTCTAGTTAATTATGTACACCTGAAGGGAAGAAAATTGCGAGTGTGTGCAAGTTTGTTTCTATTTTCGTACTCCTGCTGTTGTGTCCTGCTTGTATTTCACCACATAGACACAGAAGCGCGGAAATGAAAATAACAATAAAAACCTTCTAATTTCTTTTTATAGAATTCCCCACCCCACAGTTAATCCGTTGGTGGTTGATGAGGATTTGAAGTATAATTTCTCGCCTGGAGAGAGTGAAACAAAACCAAATCTAAAGACCGACCACTGTTGCGTGTTTGATGTATGTACGTAAGTAGCTATGTATGTACCTAGGTATAAGTTGTTACGATTAGTATGGGGCATTATGATTTTGGCATCTGTTTTCTTGTGCTTAACAAACCTATAAGTAGGTAGGTTGATTTGTTTGTAATAAAACAAGCGTTGAGATACATGCACCTGACCCGTTTCATGGATAAGTTTCAAATTTCTTTTTCACATGTTCGCTTTATTTCCTTTCTCTATGCTCAACAAACGCATCAAACTTTTCATATGTTGGGCAACTGTTGTACGTGCAACGATTGCCTACAATTAACAACATATCTTTGACACAACTTATGACAAGTGTGAAAGAGTCGTCAGACATGTGAAAATTCGTAGTAATATGAAACTACAATACGAATGATAAATGGAATTTGGTATGCAGCTTGGTAGTTACGGAAAATAAAGAAAAAGGTTTAGACTTGTGATTGTCACTGTCAGTAAAAAAGAAAGCTGGATTTTTGTTCGTTTTTACTCGGACGCTAAGTACTGACCGGCACGGAACTAGCGTGACATCAAATCAACAATTTTTTTTCACATCCTCGGAAGTTTCTAACTTGAAGGATTTCACAAATTACGCTCTCGTTTAGGGGTCAGTCGGAAATTATATGTTGAGAGCCTGGTGGTAGCATAGGAGTCGGATTAAAACGGTGCAGGTTTTTGCCTTCCTTGTTTTAGTGTTGTTGACAACATGCAGACTAAATCATCTCCACCTTGAAAATAAGTTATTTTATAGCCCATATAGTTGCTCACAGTAGAGTAGTTACATCCCTTGTTTTTTCTTTATTTCGGACAGTTTCTAAGTCGTTCAAGGGAAAATCTAACTTCTGGGTAATTATTATGACAGCAAAAGTCAAGGTGAGATCGCCAAATTTACTCCGTAGCCACGTCAAAATACTCTAAACAGGTCGGGAAATCAGCGTGTTATTACTCTAGGGAATTCCTTAGATGACTGAACAACAAGGATTTTCATTATTTGCGACATTAAGATACTTGTTACTAGTAGCTTACGGCTTTCACCTGTTTGGCGCTATGGAAGATGAATTTTTAAACTATGCATTTTATTATAGTTGATGTACTATTTCTTAGAGATTTGAACACATTAACATATGCATGAGCATTAGTTTTAGATTAATAACATGATAACGTTGCTTTATTAGATTTTTAAAATTACAGAAGTAAACTAAATGTAGTAGTACAAGTAATAAGCTAAATAATCAATAAAAATATTTGTATACTGTCTTCCATATATTTATATATTTACGTATTTAACATTGAGTATTATTGAAATAAAGTATTTGTGTTTTACACCAAGCTTATACACAGTCAGTGATAAATTGAAATGTTCATTAATATTGCAGAAATATAAATTTAAATGGACGGACTCGTTTTAATAGTCTCAAGGATCGAAAAGTTATTTGCAAAATAATTAAAAAATTAAAAATATAGTGTGAACATAGACGGGATTAGTGCCAATTCGTGGAGACAATTATACATACGTATGTAGGTATGTTTATCTAAAAGAGGTACCTATATGTACCTACGAATATGTAAGTATAAGTATCATTGAGAATACAAAAGTTGAGAATTCTCCTGTCAGTTGACATGTGAAATAGAGAAATAGTGGAATTGAGGATTCACAAATTTATATTATTATTTTTCCTTGCAAAAGATACACCGCAAAAAACAAAACTACCTCCGACGTTCCAGGTACTCCCATATTTGTCCCGTTAGCCACTCAACTCCTTCTTGAAGACCTTCCCCAGTGACTGCATTAGAGGCACAAATATGCCAAGGTTTATTAGCAATCCGATCTAATCCCAATGCAGCTGATATCTTCACGGCAGACATAGCCTCCTTGACATCCATCTTATTTGCAAAAAATAGTATCGGTATCCGACGATTAGCAATATCTGGGTGCTGAAGTAATGTATCCAACTCGTCTTTGGCAACTACAAATCTTAGCCTGTAATGGAACAATTATGATTAGGTGAAATTACAGTAGTTGCAAGTAATTCTATGCATAGGTCATGTACCTATGACAATAATATTTTTTATTGCAATAATATACTTCTTGAATTTGTAAAAACAACAACGTATACTCACTTATCACTGCTGTCAACTACGAAAATGATTCCTTGGCAATCCTTGTAGTAGTGCTCCCATAAACTTCTGTACCGTCCCTGACCTGACATGTCGAAGGCAGTGAAAGCCACATTTTTATCTTGAAAACAATGATATTTTTAAATTATTGTCACTTTCTTTTCATGAAATTCACCTTTAATTTGAGAATGCATAATTATATTACAAATTAAGTTTATCTACATACAGTAATTCCGACTATACTCAACAATAAATAGTTTAAATGTATTGAATACAATTTATTAAATTAAAATACATTTATATAAGTACAGATACTAAAATAATTTAATGAAAAACTTGATTATTTGGTTGAAATTCTAATTTAAATGATTTACTTTGAAATTTCTCCACATTGAATCCAATAGTAGGCACGACATCATTAGACTTGTGATCTTCAGGCTTGAAATGATTTAACAAAGTAGACTTTCCACTGTTGTCCAACCCCACCACTAAAACATTCACCTCACGCTTTCTAAGGCCAAATAACCCCGCAAGACGATCAAAGAGGCCCATAATCCTGCACTTAACTATATATACTTCAAAAAACTCTTATTATTGTAGCCACTTCAATTGTAGCTGTCGTTCCTAGACAAATGTTAACACATGATGGTGAAAAAATTGAAGGCGCTGGCCAAGTAATTTCTTTTAGGGTCCGTTCCTCCCTGAAAATCAATGTGGCACGTACGAAAATACTTGTAATATTAGCATTGTATCTCAAATATCTGGAGGAAGTCACTGGAAATTGCACTTTTTCTATACTTGTAGTCTATACCATAAGCAATTGTATACATAACCGTACGACCCTATAATGTTACTCTAAAAAGTGCAATCACTAGGGAAAGCTATATATTTCTCATTAAAATGTATTCCTGTGGACGAGAGGTGATCGATCGATGTAAGCATATGAACGGGTAGTTAGGGTGCCTATAGTCAAAACATCGGGAGCCCATTACTCACCTGCCCGAGAACGTATGGACATATACATAAAGGGAGAGCACAGGTAGGTACAAGTGTATACAAGCTTTATGTCATTTGCCTTTGAGCTATTTATTTATGTACCTTTGTGTATTGAAGCAATTGAATGTAATATACATATTATGTGTCTATTTACAATATTAGAATACCTTTGTAATGAGTCCATGACGTTTGACAGGAATGAACCGATGAGACTTTTGCCTGGGAACGTGTTCTATGGGAATTCGGGTATTAGTCACGAAACCGGGCTTAATGGTTGGACATTTAGAGGGAGCTGACCAGTTTATATTTCTTCTACAATCATTCTGCAGGGGTTATTAATTATAACATTTTTACTTTTTAAATACAATTACGTGCCTACGGATATACATACATCAAACCAAGACCTGCAAATATATGTAACTATTTAGTGATAAATATACATACATATTGCTGTTATGTTAAATTATAAATGGAATGCTTTTAATGTGTAAGAAAAAATAAAATAAAATTATTACAATATTCACACCAATGTTTAATAATTTATCATATATATATAGGTATGTAACATTTATAGTCAATAGTTTCTCATTTTCTCATTGTTTATTAACAATGATTTCGTTGTGTATTAATAATTAAAATTAATATTTCTAGCTAGGCGCCTTAGGTAAAGCTTAGATTAAATAGTTCCTTTTGTACTGTATGTAATTATTATAACTTGCTATGGGTTATGTTTTTAATTGCTAGAAATTTAATTTTAAATAAACATTAATAATTAATTATAAGTAATAGCACTTGAATATAAAAGCGTTTCCCCCATAAAAATGGAGATGAGGAGAATGATCCAGCCGAGACAATGCGCCAGCGTCACTACTTCAATGAGTTTATCAAAAAACATGGAGGCAAGCAGAATTTCCACTAACCCATGTGGGCTAAATATCCTCCAAACTAGGAAGTTCACATACGTAAATGGCAGTCTTAGCTGATCTTGCTCAGTCCCAGACTTCAAGATTAGACTATCAGTAGTATTAGAAGGACGTTCGAACACACTACTGAATTCAAGTATGTATCGATTCCAGCTAACAGAATTTATCAGAAGTTGGAGACTTGCACTAATCGCAATACAACAAGGTTTATCCAACACAGTACTCAAATAAGATATAAAGCGATCACAATTATTAATTCGATGTACTTCTTTGAGCTTCAAATGATTCACTTTCGTTGTGATGAGAGAATATTCGTTGACCTTAGAATAATGATTCTTTAGGAGTATTAAAATGGCCACCAGTAAGAAAATGGTTCCTACAGCATCACAAGCTCCATCGATGACGTATCCAGCAAACGAGTTAGTTCCAGTCCTGGCTGCAACAGCTCTTGCAACAGTTCCGTCCAGAGCATCAAGGAAGTTCCGGAACTCAAATAAAACCACACCAACACGTCGAACGTTTAGCGAATCCTGAACCATAAGCCGCGCGGATGCTGCTGCCACTATTATATGACTATAACTGATAAAATTTGCTCCAATGGCATCGAAAACTTTTGACATCCATCCAGCTTCATATAACACCGATGATAAGGGCAAATGTATGTAAAAGTTTACCCAGTCCATCAGTAGAGCCTTTGTGTTTAGGTAGCAGAATGGCGAAGATGGCGTGCATGGATGAGCAGTAGTGTTGAAATTCAGTGGTAGAGGTCCATTTGAAAAATGTATTATATTCCAAAGGTACATATCCAAAATGACGAACGTTAGTACCGACAAGGTCAAGAACATGGTTAACGTAATCTTAAACCTGATGAGCTTTTGTTGGATTTTCAACCTTGAGAGTAAGTAATGTAGCCATTCACAAAGTCCCAGCTTCATTTTGGTCTTAAAAATCATGTACTTATATTTAAGATGTAATTGAATTTTGAGATGTTTTCTTATTCCGGAGTCATAATTAAATATATTTCTGGATGGACTCATATACACACTTCCTAAATTATTAAATGATTTATTTAGTTATTAATCATTTTTTAATTATTGGAATTAGTTATTTCAACAAATAAATATCGAAGATACTTGGTTAATAAGGATTTTTATTTATTTTCTTTATTTTCCAAGCTTTCGCCCCCAATCTGTGAACACTATAAGACAAAATTATTTAACATTATAAGCATTTAATTTTCACTGTTAATTTTTAATTTTATTATTTCTTTTTAATTTATGAATTGTTAAAAAGAACCTTTTAATTAAAATCCCTTTAATTAACTCACGCTATTTACATTGACGAGAGATTTAATTTATCACTAATGCAGTCCCACAATCTAAAATACTAATCACATTAGCCAGTAGATTAATTATTTGTAGTCAAATTAAAGGTCGATTCCACCAGAGCTGAGGCTATGGCTATTATAAGTATTTGCTGACAACTTACACGATTTTCTCGGACGATTCCAATCCACTAGCTGCAATGGACACGTCATTATTTTATATTATTGTTTGCTTTGGCAGAGCGGCTTCGACTGATTGCTTATATATGTAATAATTATATAAAGAAGTGGCAACAAGTGGGAGTTAAAAAAGTTACAACAAGCAATCCGGATTTTAATAAATCCTTTCAAGAGTATTCAGGTGTGGTTGGTAATGGTACGCTGTATAAGTGTACTAAGTTCGTTGTATTTTTGCGAGGAAAATCATTATTATTTATATCGTAAACACAATTCACTTTTGTTGTAAGAGTTTTATTGCAGGGGCTTATGCCGTTTACCATGATAATGTCTCACTGAATAACATGAATAATTTTCGTATGTAATTACGTAATCTTCGACTGTCGCCAGAATTTTCAATGCGGTTTCCTGCGTTTTGGTCAACATATTCCTTATATATCTTTACAATACAACCACAATGGTAAACATGTGCTTTGCTGCATTATAAAAATATTCTATGTGGTGGCAAAATCTGCACGAATTCTCAGCATCCCAATAAAATTAAGTAACTAAAATGTATATGTTAACTCAAGTAAAGTATTACCTTCAAAAAATATTCCAAGTAATATGGTTTATTTTTCCATGCAGATGTAATATTATCGAAAACAGTCGAATCAAATCGAAACTCTACAACTAAAATTTATTATTGACAGTGTACTTCGTTAATACCCAGGAGAATTTTCCCAATCCTTGCGTGTACACGTGGATGTGTATTTTAATGTATGCAGTGTTTATTGACTGGAACAAGTGAACAGGATATTATGATGTTGAAGTGTATACATCAATTCGATTCAAGTACAAATATTTTTGAATTTTGAATTAAATTGCTTTACAAGGAGCCGAAGGTACTTGAAATAAGTGTCACTCTGGGACGGATGGAGGTCAGTGGGTACACTTGTTGTTGTCGTGTGTCAATATAGCTCAACAGTATTGGTCTTAATGAAGAAACACATTTGAATAATGTTCTTTTTTTTACTATTAAAACTAATGTGCTAATTATATTTTTACAGAAATCATGTAGCGCTGCAAAGGAAAATTTGAAGTTTAAGTAAAGAAGTCGGGTTAAGTAAAGAGAATGCGACATAAAATTATTACGTGATGGCCGGTGGCCATGTACAGAAACTCTATGTATCCACATTGCTTTTTGTCTTGACGTCGACCTCCGCACATTATTTACACAGTATTAATGATGAAATAAAAACAAAAGTTTACTACTTTGCTATTTTACTTTGGTACGTGTACGTACATGATAATCATCTGGGAAAACTTTCCAAGTTGTTGGTATAAGCTTTACCAAGAAGAAACTAAAAGATGCATTTGCAAGTGCTCCATGACTATCCCTTGAATAATGCAATGTGATGATTCGGTTGGGTTGTGGAGTTTTGGGGATCTTTTTATTTACACAAAATTAAAAATAATCGACTTGAATTAATACTATCATTTTGTACATATTGTTATATGCACAATAGATGGAGAACACATTTTTCTCGGAAAAACGCCGTAGACTCACGTCGGGGTCGGGACGGCGCACATTCGGTTATGTCAATTACAAGCATCAGTGACGCAGAACGCGTGGATTATTGCACCAATATATAATGTCACTATACACAAAATGACGTTTATAAGCAAAGCGCAAGTACAACAACCTCTGTTGCAGCAAACAGCTACTGGAGGTAAGAAAAGGCACAAGACTATCAAGCAGCATCTTCCCACCGCCATTTTTGATTATTGTGTAGGAGATTGTTCTTAAATGCTGGAAGCTGCAAACAAGACAAAAATGTGTATGATTTCAATTCTATGTTTCTTTGCAACCAGTCAGCGACGTCAGTGTCAGAGTCAATCAAAACTCAAAACCACACCATTATACAATGAAAATTAGTTACCGAATATAAGGTTAAAACTTCGGGGTTCGGTCTTGTTTTAAACTTAAGCGTTGTCTCCGCTGCACTGATGCCAATTTGTTTATGCACGAAGAACTGACGTAGTTTGGTTAATTAATGTAAAAGTAATTAGTTTGGTCGAGGAAGCACGGAATCAGTACAGTAGTTGAAGTTGAGCAGTTGAGCTTAATAGCTTGAGTTTGATTTTTCTTTTCATCCGATCCGGGGGAACTGTCTTTAGTCTTAAGTCTTAATTTTCCATGAATAATGTAAAATAAAATGTCGTATCATAAGATTGGACATAATTTGTTGAGGTATTTTGATTTTAAGACAATTTTTTTTGCATTATTGTACAACATTTTTCAGTCATGTTTCCATGACATCCAAAAGAAGCTATGTATTCTCATAAAAAAAGAAAATTCTCTCGGATTATACATACATACATACACAAGCACAGCTGAATAATTATGCAAGAACTCTTACAAGTGGAACTTGAGTGTCAGGAAATCAATTGGACGTGTAACCTTGATTTTAATTCAGTCCCAAAGTATTAAATTATTATTACATTATTAGTAACACAGTTTCATGGCAATATAATACAGGTCAATTATATGGGTCGGTAAATCTCTGATCGTTCAATTCGTGAAGTCAATAAATTAAAAATATAACCGCTTCGATCTAATTAGTATTACGGCTTCCGCGATTTCCATTCTCAATAAGCTTAAATAAGCTTTAAGGAGGATGCAAGAAGCTGTTTATTAAGGTCTCATTCATATTTATGTGTAATCCGAATTCCCGATGAGAGATTGAGACCTCACCATTGTTGGCTTCCATGATCACAGTCACTACATTTCTCTCCGCGGGTAATGCTTTGATGCCATCTATAAAAAGACTGGAGCTCATTCGTCTCTTGCGGAGTCATAGTTTAGTGTCTAACCCAGGCTGGTAGAATAATTTTCTTATTGTAGTTTTCCGAAATTCTTCCCAAAAATGGATTTCTCACAAGCAAGGGCAGAAGCATACTACAATCCTTTGGGAGTTCACGAAGGGACTACCCTGAAACAGTACCTCCCGCAGGATGTCGTGGACATGCTGCATCCATTCTGGCATGACTTTCCACCTTTGAACCCTCTAATGTACTATGTTTTTGCCCTAGTTTATATTGTTGGTGGTAAGGTCAAAATTCATTATTTTATTTTCCCCCCGTGGGAAATTGAAGTTGTTTATGCATAGAAAATATATTTTGTAAAATCTATCTCTTGATTTGCAGGCACGCTGGCGATATTTGGGAATTTGCTGGTCTTATACATTTTTATGAAGTACGCCGCCCTCCGAACGCCTTCTAACATGCTGGTCATGAATTTGGCTTTGTGTGACCTGATGATTATGGCAACGCTTATTCCTCAAAATACTGTCTGCTTCCTCACCGGCGGAGTTTGGCAGTTTGGAGATTTCGCCTGCCAGCTGCACGCATTTTTCGGTAATTTTTAACAATCTCTCCAAAAGACTAATATACTTTTATTTAGAAAATTAAATCTCTATCTAGTTTTAATTAACCATTTTATTCTTATAAAGTACAGATTACTAACAACTTACACAACATTATTCTTTAATAAATTACATAGGTTCAATCTTTGGCTACGGTCAAATCTCAACGTTGGTCTTCATTGCTTATGACCGATTTAACGTGATCGTTCGAGGATTCAATGCGAAACCTTTGACCTACGGCAGAGTTTTGGTTACTCTACTCTGCGTGTGGTTGTATGCAAGTTTCTGGGCAGTTGGACCTCTGGTGGGCTATGGCAGCTATGCTTTGGATGGCATTATCGCATCGTACGTTATTAACTTTGATTTTTTATTGCTAAAATGGTTATTATGATGTAATAAAACAGATATATAAAGTTTGATTCTGCATTAATACTGCTATTACAAATATAGCTGCTCGTACGGCTACATGGACCAGAGCTTCACCAACAAAGCTTACATCATTGGATGCTTCGTGGCAGCGTTTGTACTTCCGCTGACCATCATCATTATCTGCTATTTCTACATTGTTCGGGTTAGTGGAATGTATTAAACTGAAATTGGTTGGGTTTAAATAACGTTAATCCCATTGTTGATTTTTTATGTATCAATCTTAGTAAAATGTTTTGTTTTTATTATTAGGCTGTTTGCACCCACGAGAAATCAATGAGAGAGCAGGCGAAGAAGATGAACGTAGCGTCTCTGAAGTCCAATGAAGATGCTCAAAAAGTGTCAGCAGAAATCCGAATTGCTAAGGTGATTACTCAAGTTCATTCATGGAATTATTTTATACTATTCATAGAGTTGAAGTAATCTAATGACATGACATGTGTCTGCCTAGGTCGCCATCATCAACATTTCACTGTGGATCATAGCTTGGACCCCTTTTGCAGCAGTCTGTTTAGCTGGGGTTCTTGGGGATCAAAAGGGACTGACTCCGTTAGTGACGTCAATTCCAGCTCTCTTTGCTAAAACTTCGTGTGTATACAATCCAATCATTTATGCTATTTCTCATCCTAAATACCGACAGGTAATTGCATTGGTAGATATGAAAAACTTAGTTGCAGATTTAGCTATGTGTAATAAATTCGTAGGAAGTATGAATGCTAAAACATACTTGGAACCAACTGGTCAAGCAAATCTGATTCCAATTGAGTCACAAATATTTTCATTTTCAGTGCCTCAAGCAGTCCCTTCCGTGGATGTGCATCAACGAACCAGTCAAAGACAACCAATCGTCAGGGTCTGGAGCTACCAAAGTTACGCAGGAAAATGCTTGATCACCCGGAAGGAAGTTTGAACTTGTTTCAAAAAATCATAGCTTACATTAATTACTTGTGTGAACTCCAAGGACTTTAGATTATGACTCAGCGAACGAAACTAAAAAAGTTACCTTACAGGCAGTTGTATAATGTTGTGTTAAAACTTAGACATTTCTGATTTAATCTTGTTTTGTGGTACTAGTTTCATTTAATTTATGAGATCAGGCATAATTTGAAAATAAAATAGATTGATGCATGTGAAAGTATTGTTTTTATAGGACAGACTACTCGGATTTTGTTAAGATTTATTTAAAATACGCAGGGTTCTTTAATGCAAATAACCATACTATAGCATTTAACACCGTTAACTCTTTAACTGAAGAGGTGACTTATTACTGTAGGAACATGAAAAAAATCATAAATATAATGACAAATAATTTAATTTAAGCTTACAAAATCTAATCACAGCCGAAGTAATGTTGAGTTTTTCCAATAGCTATTTCTGGATATTTCCAAAAGTCAAGCAAAAGTCTTTCACTGTTGAAAGCAGTAGTAATTAACTGACTAATATCAAATGGCTTGATATTCAGTTTCTTGGCCAGTAAGCCTAAGAATAAATCTTCTATGGACACATGAGGAACGAAGGATGACAAGAGATTCATACTGGTTGCTGTCTTCTTTGATAAAATCATAATAAGTCCAGTAGCGTAAAGTGGGTAAAAATCGTGGGGATAGTCATCTTTTGTAATGTACATTTTACTCTTTAGGCTTCCTACAAAGATAAAATAACATTGTAGTTTGAATCACTAAAATAACACAATTTTGCATAAAATGAGTTTAAACATACTACATGTTCTCCATAACTTACTCTCAGGGAAAAAATAATGTGGGAGAGTGTACCCAGCATAGAAATGTTTGCATCCGCCCTGGCACACTTTAGAAAAAGATTTTCTGCGCATTCGATCTTGATAACTAGATTTTGAGTAGTTTTCAGGATCTCTTAGGAGCTTGACAAAGTTAATCAAATGTAATTCCATGTCATCATCCACAAAGACAACAAATTCATACTTAGAACAATGCTCCTCCACCCACCGTAGCCCCATCATGACTTTCATCGTCAGATTTCTGTAAGTGTCTTCAAAATCTCCAATAATGAAATCCCTGTGAAGATCAATTTCCTGAACAAGGGCAGCCTTGCTTTCAATATCCATAGATTCTGACGTCCCAATGAGGAATGCATACTTGACTCGAGTATGTAAGTTTGATAGGAAATTCTTGTTAGCCCAGCTAGATCTGATTATGCTCCGTTGTTCTTCATTCCTTAACGCAGTTTTAATTAGGATTATTATATCATACTTTGCGTCATGCTTACAAGTCTTCACTGAGTTCCAGAGGAATGGAATTTTGGTATATTTGAAGTTTACTGGTTTTATGGAAGTAGGATATCCAGCTCTGTCAAGTTAATTTGGAATAAAACTTGTGTAATATTAAACTTTTACCATTTTGGTGACATTATAATCATTATTATTTTTATGCACTTATATTTAGTTTCGGTTATACATTTAATTTTGTTAACAATTTATGATATGTATACTCGAATTAACATTCCAATTCATAAAAATAACAAGTGGTAGTAGTATAGGACTAGGAATAAGCTTACGTCAAATTAGAAATAATTCCAGCAGCATCTGCCATAGTAATGGAATACGGCCAAAATTCCTTCTCTTCCACGGACCGCTGACTTAGAACATTGTTCCAACGTTTTGGGATTTCACACACTATCAAGAACTTCAGGGCTAACAGAGAAATGAGGGTGAAGGTAAAAAATAATAAGCCCAGGACCAGCTTGCCGACCAAGCCAACACGGTTGAATCTAGTAGAATATAAAATACAATAATTATAAAATTATTAAGGTATTGAATAATTGTAATTAAATATTAACGCGATTGCTTTCATTGGGCTGCAATTAATTTATATTAATATTTAAATAATTCTTTGCATCGAACTCTTACCGATGCAGAAGTCGTCGTCGAGAGCAAAACATCAGCACCGCTGCTACTCCCTTGGAAGCCACTTTCCAAGCCTTCATGCTGTCTCATTCTGTTGTTGGATCAGCTCCTTTCGTGGCTTCCTTCGAGCATTTTGTCAATAAGTCCTGTGTAATGATAATAAAAACAAGAAGTATAAGGGGAATCATTTTGAGAATGAGAAACCCTTCAATAAATTGCTGTCAGCGTATACACGTACTATTATAATCCGATAGACATCTGCTCACAAGTATCTGTATCTATATACATACATACTGTAGTGTGCTTTGAATTATAATAATTTATAATACATATATTCATTTATATTCAGCTAATAGAATTTATTGCAAGTATAAAAATCTATATCAGAATCTAAAATAATTATTACTATTTTTACATTCCCTGTACGTATCACATATATTTAATATCCTATATTCTTTTGTAAAATATGCTGACGGATTTCCCAGAGCGTGACACTTGTACACTGGACACGTATAAACAGTCACATCGATGTATACAGTGTGAACTTTTCTCTTTAACCACTTGACAAGCTCAATCAATAAAACCCCGGCCAGGAGTTTAATTGAATGTGGAGAACTTTTCTGATGTCTCGAACCTAAATGTATTCAAAACCATTCACTTCCTTTCATATCGAGGCTTTATTGTAATTTGTGTCTATAAATATTTTATCTCCATCTCCAGCCTTTGGATCTAAAAACTTTTAAAGTGTTTTCATATAAGTACATGAGACAAATATTGTTGATAAAATTGTCTCAAGTCAGAATAGACTTAAACATGTATATATACATATAACCTATATACCTATAGGATATAGATATAAGATTCATTAATATGTAAATATTGGGGTTCAAAAATACATATAATCTTGACAGAATCGTTTTGGTATTATTAGATAAAAGGTATTGATACAAAATTCTTCTTTTTCCCTTGATATAGCTGAATATTTATGACCTTTGGATTGAAACAGAATTTTATTTTTCCATTTTATTTAAGTACACGTGCTTATTTTTCCCTTCGAGTAGTAACTTTGCCCTTGAAACTGAATTCTTAAAATGCCCCTGGATGGGAATAATCAGATTTATTGTTGTCCCATGGTTATTGATACAGAGTTTTTTAAATTATAAGAAGAATAACGCAAGGTGAAACAATATAAGTAGTTTAATGATAATAATTAGGAATTATTAGTTTTTATTATTCGAGCAACTTTTCGGGAACTCCCTTCATCAGATTCGACATTACGAATCTAGGTACAGAGTTATTACTTTAAAAAGATTTTTTTAGAAATAGTTACTAACCTTATAATATCATTTACGTTTTCTATACTAATAGTTTTGTAACTGATAAACTGACATGCTCTTCGTTCTTAGGAATTGCATGAGTAATACTTGAACAGCATGGTAATACCCTCAATTTTAATGGAAAAACTCTTGATTTCCAATTTCTCACAGTAGCATATATACCTATACACATAAAATTCTGATGTTCATTAACGAGTGATAAGATAAGAATATATTAGGTCCATATAAATTATCTTTACCCTTACAACTTATGACCCAACGTGTATGTTTCTGTACAGATCTTTACTAAAAGTTATACACGTTTAATTTATAGTGTAGCCAAAATTCAGTTTACATACATTTGCATGGATTTATATACAAACTTGGTTGACATGTTTTGCAGTAAGTTCTGTCATTTTATGAACATTAATTATGATTTATGAATATTATGAATTATTATGAATATGAATTATTATGAACATGTTTTACCCTCAGAACTTTCCTAACAGTTTACAACGTCGTTATAAGAGTAATTAGCTGCTGAACAAATCCTAATATGAATAAGATAATGAATTTCCACATTTTAAGCTTCGGTGAACAGGAGACAATCAACAGACTCAGTTAATAGTTCAACATGACACATTGGAAAGAAAAAATGTGATCGGATGTGACGATGTGTGAGAAAAGGAACATTTAGAATAAATATACATAGTTTTTAGAGCAAGTAAAATTATAGAATTGAATGAATTTACGGAACACTTAGGATTTTTCTTACTCATGTTGGCTGTATTTTATATTCAGCTTGCTGCTCAATCAGACATCAGACGTTCAGGCCTTGCGTTCAGGCTTGTCTTGAAGAAAAGATCGACCTTCACCCAAACCTTGTTCACACAGTCTCAGTAATCTCTGGCACAACTGATTCCTGTCCTATGTTTGTAGTTTAGTTACCTACCTACGTAGTTTTGTATATGTAGCTTGCTTCGAACTGTTGGAAACTATTATAATTTTTTGTTCAGGGAAAAAAACAATTTTGATGTGCAAAAAATGTTTCTCAATCCCTCCGGCTTTTCTGACTGACGAACGCATTTAAGTTAAGAGTAGGGGGCAAAACAAAATTTCTCCTGCTGGCCCAGTGCATATTATATGCATTGATAGCAAGAAGCTAGAACTTATTGTAAGTATAAAAATCTACAATATACATGAAAATCATGTTGGTGTATATCATACAAATATATCTGTGGGATCTGTTATTTTTTACTACCTTCATCTGTAACTAGTATGACACTATATGGAAATTATAAACGTTCCCCATCATGGATGCTATGCTTGTGGTTTGTTGCGTCTGGGTCCTACATACTTATTTATAAGTATGACGAACACAAACGACATATGCTCCAGGTTTACAAAAGAATTCAGACAAGGTTACTAAAAAAATTATTTTGTCCGCACATGCAAGTATTAGTATAGCAGTCATTTACAGACAACAAATAGTTGGTCACCAGATGTATTCACACATAGGTATCTATCTTTACACACATACAGACACATTTTTGTGACTTGATAAAAATAATAATAATAGTAAGAATAATACTAATTGCACATGTGTACATATAAAAGAGCTTCCGATCCCAATGTATCGTGAGATTATGATAAGTAGTATTTCCCGACACTATTGTAAACAACTAAAATATTGATCGTCACATTAAAACAGGCGGTTGTATATTTTTTTCATTCTTTTGATCCGTTTCCAGAAGAGAACCCACTCATATCTGGCATATACAATTTTATGCTGTAGGACGTTAACTCCCTTCATTTACATGTTTGCCAAAGTCATTGCAAACATTTAATATCGTTTATTGATGATTATTATTTTACTAGGCGGTATAGACAGCAGACGCGGTTGATTGTCTATAAATGTTGGGAGTTGGGGCTGGACGGAATTAGTAATTGACTTTCAGGAGAGAGTCACGGAAGTGTAATATGTACAGGTATACAATTTTTCAAAATTTACAAAATACTTTTCCCCACAGAAGCAAATTTATGGTCATAGTTAAAGCAAAGCTCTACGATTGAGCTTTATACATTCCGAGTTACATAATCTCGTATAGACAAAATTATATTTTACCTATACACACATATGCAATAATATACTTCAACAGAAACACACGTGGAATATTATTGTAGCATGTACATGCCATATAAACAGATGGCAAATACTTATTACATTACACTTTGAACATTTAGTGAGCTTCTCCTATTTCTTATCCCACACATGTGTTAAATGTGTTTACTATCTCATACAAAGACTCACAAATTTTGCTGCGGGGCAAAGGGATTATTTAGATGTTAATTACTATATGAAGAGTAGAGGCTTATTACATTACCTACTGGAGGATCCTTACTGTGCAGTTGCAACTTTGTAGCAACATTCAGGCCAGGCACATTACTGTCATTTTCTGTTTGTGCACATACAGGATGAATACTGTCCAGGATCTCAGGCTGCTAAAGTTAATTTAGTATTTTCATCCGTAAAGTGTTCAGTGTCGTACACATGAGCATATAACATTATCATATTTTGGTTTGTAGCTTCGTTTGACTGAGATAACCTGAAAGAAGTGGGTTGTCAAGATTCTATATATACTTATACATACTTAATTTTTGAAGATTTCTAAGAAATTTATATATTATTATTTATACCATATACGGTGTGGTAACACAATTCCCTGAACCCAATTAAATTCCAGCAACTGTAGATACATACAGCTATATTTTATCTATAGATTTATTCTTAATGAATATAGACGAATTTAATGAGTATATTTTATCTGTTGGCGTTGAAATGCTTCATTTGACAGTGTGATAACAGTATGTGCGTGTGTGGCAGTTTCCCCAGAAAATCTCTGGAAGATGTACATATCTGTAGACACAATATGTACATATATTATAATAATATGATAAAAAACAACGTCAAACTTCGTACAGAGAAGACTGTATTGCACTATTATAAACACTACTCCATATTACCCATGTAGGAGTTTCTTGAAATCTTATATGCCTTGACGATTATTTAAATGGTTTAAATAATATATTTACAATCAATATACCTGTTTAAGGTTGGAACGAACACAAACCAGGAAATACCTCTGCCTTGGCTTTGTCAGGGCATCGGAAAGAGCCTGTTGAAATAATAAATAATGTGTTTATTTTTACTTCCTATTGAAAATATTAGTTATGGCTATGACTTTAATTTCTTCGAATCTAAATGTGCTTGTGTATTATATCAATCAACTTGTATAATTTAGTGGTTCGAATTTTATTTCGATTGAAAACCATCAATCGCAACACCGCAAAATATGGGGCGCAACAAGTGTCAAGCGGTGTATAAACTCTTTTTTGGGATTATGTACAAGTGTGCTGTAATCATTAAGAAATTAGATGACAAAGTGGACGTGGAGCTGAGGCATAAGCTGAAAATCATGTGGAGTAAAGTAGGCAAGCCGGCAATTGTGACGTTATGTGTTTTTCTAGTCATTTTAGGATTATTGGAAGAGGAGTATACGGCGGATGATGATATTCGGAATAGTAGGGCATATCCGGTGGAGGCAGTAGGCAAGAGGTGACCGCAATTTTAATTACACATTTTGTAAGATGTAATGTAAGTATTATTAAAAGAAAAATAATACATAGGAGTTGTAAATAATATAATTAAATACAAAAGTATTATCTTCTAATTATATTAATTTTTATTATATTATTATTTTATAATATTGGATTAATTTCTATTTATTTTGATGTAATTGTTTTTATGCAGAGTCAATACATCTTTACGTAATCCTTTGAAGCCGGTGGTTTACCTTGCTTCAGTTATATGTTCAGCGAGGTTGGAGGAAGGACTGACAATGTTAAGAACGGCAATATTTTTTGCTAGAGACGCCAATCTGTATTTAATTGTATTCTCGGATTTGCAGAACCGAAATAAGTTAGCTAATCGGGTGAGTATTTTACTACTTATTTTATTGTATAAACAACTACGTTACTATAGTTACTTAATTACAAATACAATACAATTTCTATTGAAGCCCATGGAATACAATGATTTATTTATTGATGTGTTTACTTACGATTAGCTGGAGGAACTTACTGATGTTGCAGAAAAAATTAAAGTACATGTAGACTATGAACTCCATTTAGTTTACATAAATCCCAGTGAAGGAGCACACTGGCATTATATGTTTGCGCCATGCTCTGCTCAAAGATTATTTTTTCCTGTAAGTTTACCAACTGATTTAGTAATATGTTTACAATGTGAATTATTTAGTAAAATTTATATTAAATATTGACTCAGCGTGTTCTTATGTTTATGATTAAAACAAATAATCTCAATTTTCATTATTAGCTGACGCTCAAGCACATCGATCATCTGATGTACGTGGACACAGATGTAATGTTTTTATCATCAATAACTGACTTGTGGAAAGAATTTGACAAGATGAAGCCCTTCCAGATGGCGGCAGTAGCTCCTGAGCATGAGCTTCCTGGTGATGGCTGGTACAACCGCAAATCTCTAATACCTTACTATGGACCTCGGGGTGATTGCTTTTAATTTCAGTGACATGACAAATGATCTAATGAGAGCGGTGTTGACATTTTTCAACAAGATTTTAATTTAGGAGATTTATTATTATTTCGTTTATAATTTAATATTGCAGAGTTATGCTTTGACAGGGCTAAACATCGGGATAATGCTAATGAATCTGACGGCAATGCGATCCTTTGATTTTGTTGAAAACGTGATCTCCATCAGTTCCAAGTATGCTGATAGCATCAAGTGGGCTGACCAAGATATGCTCAATATTTTATTTAAATTCCATCCTTGTAAGTTTGTTTGAAAGTGAATTTCATCTAATTTTATTTGCATTATTATAGTCATCTTTAAAAAAATTATTTTCTAAAATTCTACAGCAACACTCCATGAAATCGGCTGTGAATTTAATTATCGAGTTCAACACTGTGCTTGTGACTATCCTGGAACTGGGGACTGTGGTTGCAAGTTTGTAGAGAAAAATGGAATCTCAATATTTCATGGAAATCGAAAAAAATTCCATAGGGAGCCTTTCATTGCCAATATTTACAACTCTTTTAGACTGGTATAAACAATTATAGTTTCTTTAACAAAAACTTTAAAAGGCTGACAAGCAACGACTTAATTTAAACATGAACCTTAACAAGTATTTCGAACATTAAATCAATAAATTTTAAAATGATTTGTTAGATGGATATGACTGAATCTCCTAAGAAGCTATTTTACACTATGATGAGCGACTATAATGATCTGGATTCAAGTCTGCAATGTACAAACATTAGTTCTGCCCTTTTTACAAAATTCCAGAAATATGTGAACAGATTTTGAAGATGGAATTGGAACTCGACTACCGAGGCGCTACCTGACTCGACACTGATAGATAAGCCAATGAGCGTGCCCCTGACACTTGATATTGTGATACTCGCACTTTAAATTGAATGTGTCTTTTAATCATATATTTTTTGAAGTTTATATTTGTTGGTATTTAGGCTTACAGGGAGGGGGCGATACGTTTTGGCATGTGTATGGTGCAAATTGCAAGTAAATTTTTGTTCCTTATTGTTGTACTTAATAGCCTACAGTATTACATAAGAACTATGTTTAAATATGATTTGGACAAATATACCAACTTTAATTTCAACAATAACAGTAACTTTATTTAACCTTTTCAAATACGTTGTGATTTATTACAATTAAAATTATTTAATTCTTGGAACAATAAATAAATGCTATCTTTCCTACTGACTGATACATGTTGAAGCGCAGGCATGTTTTCATAACGTTTAGCCGTACAAGGAAAATCTGAAAATTCATCTTATGCTGTTAGCTGTTTGAATAAATTATTTATAAATAAATTGGTTGTATAAAGTCGTAGTAGAGATGAATATTGAAATAGTGTACACACATTTAATGCCTTGATGATTAGCTATAAACCTTTATGGTTATGGTGTAGATATTCAGGTAAACTATTTTGCAAATACTCATATGTACATACATTTATTAAGATCATAGAAATAAACCTTTACATTATAACCTATGGTTATAATATAGATATTCAGGTGAACTCAATATCATAGCCATTAACACGATTTAAAAATATTAAGGCTTAATATTAAACCGCATCATACTTCCATACGAATCGGCAGACAGTGTTCCCAAATAAAACCACTTCACTGGTGAGTTTGGTTGTCTCATTGCCAGACACAATTGATACTCATATCGACAATCAAATAGTATTCGGATCCATTCAGTCCGTCCTAACCTAACAACAGTTCGCTTTGCAGTATTATTACATGTTGATAGTTTCAGTCGCGATTTTGAAATGGTGCATAAGCAAGAGTTGTCATCGATAAACAAACCTAAAACCTTAAAGGTTTCCGAATGTGTTGTAAAGACCAAGTGTTTCAAAGAAGTAGCCGTTCAGTTAAAACAAAAGCTACTTGTACTATTTCGCAGACCTTGGAAAAAGATATTAGCCTTTTTATGCTGCATCGTAGTTGTTGAAGTCGTATTGCAGCAGGAATACTTGAGGAGTAATGACATCGATAAATTCATCGGCAAACCAAATAGTAATGCTGCGAATATGGAGAAACTCAGAGCAAGTCCAACTAAAGCTGTAAGCATAGAGAAACAAGCATCAAAGCCAAGCCATATTGTGAATATCGAGACATTACCAACAAAACCAAGTAATATTGTGAATATTAAAAATGTGGTTTTAAAATCCAGTAATGATGTTAATGTCCAGAAGCCAAAGCCTAAAACCAATAGCGATGTGCATATAGAAAAACTCCCGACAAAACCACGCAATGATAAAAATATCGCCAAACTCCTGCCAAAAGCGAATAGAGAAAAAGAAAGCGAGAAACTCAAGTCAAGTAATTTAAAAAACATTACTGAAGATGAAAAGATCAGTCCTAAATATAGCGAGTCGTATACAGCACCTGTAAGCAAAAGGTAAATTTAGTTCTGTTGAAGATATTAATATGCGGTAAATAAAAAATCTTAAATTGAATATCAATACTACCTATATAATTCATTATTTGTTATAAATGCACTGAATTTATTTATCAACAGATTTAGCGAATCATTACGTGACCCGTCTAAACCCCTCGTCTACCTTGCTTCCGTAAATTGTGGAGACAGGCTGGATGAAGGGTTGACAATGCTTAAAACTGCAATATTTTTCGGCAAAGAGGCCAATCTGTATTTTATTATTTTCACCGATAAACAAAATCTGAAACCACTCACAAAGCACGTGAGTAATCTTTTTGCGCACTAATAAATACTTCAAAACTAATTAAATTAACCAAATAAGTATAATTTATAACTAATTGATTTAATCATTACAAATAGCTGGTGGAACTTGCGAAGGTAGCAAGCAGAATGAAAATAAACCTGGAATATGAACTTTATTTAATTTACACAAAACCAGAGGACGGGGATATATGGAATAATATGTTTGCTCCCTGTGCGACCCAACGACTGTTTTTTCCTGTGTGTTAAAATTATTTTACTTAAATAATTATATGCACCTACTAAAGATAATACATTTATTTTATGATTTTTAATGAATTTTACAAGTAATTAAGTACTGAAAAGTAATTAGGTGCTTTTTGTTATAGTTAACACTGCCGCACATCGACCGTCTAATGTATTTGGACACTGATACATTGTTTTTATCTTCAGTAACTGATCTTTGGGAGGAATTCGAAATTATGAAGCCCTCCCAGTTGGCTGCACTAGTAGCTAACCACGAACCTCCTGGTGATGGCTGGTACAATCGACGGAGTCTATTACCATATTATGGACCTCGAGGTAGAGTTTGAATGATTTTGCTTATTGCTATAGTTAATCTTAAGCAAATATTTTTGGTTTCAAAAAACATCTCTTCGTTCTACAGGTCTCAACTCTGGAATAATGCTTATGAATCTGGATGCTATGCGATCCTTTGGTTTCACTGACAAAATGATTTCAATAAACTCCGCATACCGCGGGAAGCTAAGTTTTCCTGACCAAGACATGCTCAATATTCTATTTGCTGATCAACCTTGTATGTTTTTTAGAACCCAATATATTATTTTTAATTGTTCAGAAAGCAAAACGTTTAAACTCACAATGTCCATATTACAAGACAATATTTTCAAAATTTTTAGCATTACTACATGAAATTGGCTGCGAGTTCAATTTCAGAGTTCAACATTGTATTTGTGACTATCCTGAAAGTGGCCCATGTGGTTGCAAGAGGGCGGAGGAGAATGGCATCTCCATATTTCATGGAAATCGCAAGGCATTCCATGGAATTAGAACTAAACAATTTCATAGGAAGCGTTTGGATTTCAGTAACATTCTTTACAACTCCTTTAACAAGGTACAATTGTTAACCTATGTATCTGTATAGTTCGGAATTGATTCAGTCATAATTAAATTCAATAAATTAACAGTAGTTAGTCTGAAATTAATTTATATACTATTTTTCATTTCAGTTGGATGTATCGAATTCATCTCCTCAAAATCTTCTAGACATGTTGAAGCTCAAACACCAGAAACTCAATCCCAATTTTGCATGTGCAAATTTGAACATGTCTCTCTTCACCAAATTTCAACAGTATGTGGAGATGTCCTGAATGTAAGTGGGGTTGTATGCGACAAAACTGTGTGATTTGTAATGTAGTACCCATGTAACATTTATTTTTTAAAATAATAAATTTTTGGCACCAGCGAACTCTAGTAAAGCAAAGTTATTTTAAACTTCATATTAATTTCAAGTTTTTTTAACATACTACTTGTTACATGTAGATTAGATATAAATATAATGAAAAGGTACAACGAAAACACTATATTGAATTTAATATATATGAGATTTAACTGGTGATGAGACAGTCAGACGCACGGACCCTTAACGTTTGTCGGTATAGAGTAAGTTTTTTCCATTTGAAACGGCATAATGAGATATCCGCCATTAATTCAGTGCAAGATCCGCTCCTAATTGAGTGAAGAACACAATTGTGTTAGCAATTGAAATTGTATGGAGCTTGTATTCTTGCATTTCCAATTTCAACTGCAAGGCCATTTTTTATTTGGGTGGAGTTATCCCACCTTGCATCTAAAGTAATGGTGGATACTCTATTTTGCATCTGCTTACGAATGAAGAAAGCCCATTTTTTGGATCTCCTCCGGCGTTATACATGTTACAAGTTATGCACCTTATTAGTTCAAATTTTTGACTTATTCACTTCTGTTACTACAAAAGTAAGTTAATGAACATGTACTAAAAAATTGAAATTAGCTGTTACATACTCTGCTGTCTTTATGTTACATGATTCCATACCATGCAAGTGCACATTGGAATATTTCATTGAACTAAATTGTGTTTAAATTTAAATTATAAGAGTTGAATAAAATCAAAATCATCGTACACTATATCGCGAAAAAATATTTATTAATAAGGAATAATGAAAATAGTAAAAGTAACATAATTTTTATGACACGTAAGCCAACTGAATTTTTATGACACATTTGTTGTAGTAGACGCAGACATGGTTTTAAAAAAATCCGGGTCAACACAATTTATTCCTCTCGTCATTCTTGGATCTTCACACATATCAGTTATATATGCACTGTATTATGTCGGAATGAAACCTCAGTCAGGTGTTGAGATTGACCTCAAATTATTATTGGTTTTATGACGATCGACTAACCTCATATAAAACATTGTAATATTGTCAAAAAGGTTTAGTTGATGAAACGGCGTCTCGCCCAATCTATTTAGTTTTCTGTGTTCAATCGCGGCAGTTTAAAGCAATACAAAGAACGCTTTTAGATTTGTTTCATAATGGGGCCTAATAATGAGTTCGCGTGTACTGCCAATTCATCAGTTCCCAACTGGAGCACTAAGAAAAAGAAATTCCACAAAAACCCACCTGTTGAGTATAAAGACCCGGTAGCTAAATCAGGATGTGGGTGCGGACACGGGAAAAAGCTCATTACACTTTTAATTTGTATTGTTGCTATCGAAATTTTATTACAGCAGGAATACTGGAGTCATGAGTTATTATTCGGCAAAATCAGGACAATCCCAGGAGAAGCTGTAGGAAAAAGCAAAAGGTGGTTTACACAATTAATTAATTTAATATTCATGCGAAAATAAATATTTTTTGCATAACTGCTTAAATAAATATTCAGTTCCAGCGATGTCGTGTAAAACGTTGAGGATTTTATATAAAACCTAAACAAAATGAGTGGCTATGATGAAAATGTAATAATGTAGTGAGCACAAAAGCAGTTCCTAACAAATATACCAAATTTAGTATTAATAGGAAACATTATATAACGGATGAGGAACTTCGTATTGGTGACACGGCTGCGAAGAAGCGGATTAACGATAGGTGCAGAAGCAATAAATTACAAAATAAATTATTAACAGGTGTATATTTTGTATTGAGAGATTAGTGCTTATAACAGTAAAGAAGCATTTTTAATTAAACAGGGAGAATCAAACGGCGGCTATTAACATGAAAATTAGCGAGACATTTGAAAATAAATTTGTCGGCAACAGAAGGTGACTATAATATTTTTTTTCAAGTATACATATAAAGCTATAAAAACTGGATTGAGGTGAAAGTGAAGTTGTTAATTAAGGGAATTTAAAATTTGAAAATCTGTTTCAAGTAACGCAGGAAAATATACGGGGAAGGATGACGTTCTGAAAACCGATAATAAGAATGGATTTGCACCACAAACTCCGATTAACAAAAGGTAAAAACTATGTGAATAATGCCGACAACAAGAATAGTTTAGCGCATGTGGTCTACATTTAACAGAAACAAATGAACAATTCACTAAACAAAATTTTTGCTTTGTGAATAAGTGACATGGGGGATCGTGTTGTGGTTTCTGGTCGCGATGACAAGAAGAATCAACAGATGTCAGCAAGAAAACCGGACAAAAAAAGGTTACAGATGTACAAAATATGATACAAATGTTAATTTAAAGTAAAATTAGCAGTTGGTAAGTAATTCATAGAAATATTGAAATCTAAAAGTGTTAAATGACGGGGAAGATCACACGGTAAATGCCAACAATCAATATAACATCTGAACTGTGGCTGAAAAGGAAAATACCAGAAACGGAGAAATTAATACATTTCCATCTATTTTTACATGTAGTTTTGTCAAGGCAAAACCAAGCACAAATTCTTCCAAGAAGAACAAGTTCAGAGCAAGACCTTTCAGCAAACGGTAACACACTACTATTTAGTTATTATAAATAGATTAGAAACCATGAGATTTCAACAATGCACTGGAAACTTTTATTGATTGCTGTTTATTTTCCAACAGTATCAAAACATCATTAAGGGATCCAGCGAAAAAGACGGTTACACTGGCATCAGTTATGTGCGGAGAACGACTGCAGGAAGGTTTGACGATGCTCAAGTCGGCCATATTTTTTGGCAGAACAGCGAACCTGTATTTACTTATTTTTACGGATGAAGAAAACCGGAAAGCACTCTCGGAGAAGGTAAGTCCTCTTATATGAAAATCAACAATACTTTATAATGAGGCAAATGAAAGGTGCACAATTATCGTAACTTAATTAACCAGTTATTAAAAACAGATAGACGAATTTACTAGGATAACCAGCAGTCTGAAAATAAGCTTAGAATATGAGCTGTTTTTAATTTACACAAAACCAGAGGATGGGGAAAAGTGGAATAGTATGTTTGCTCCCTGTGCGACACAACGACTCTTTTTTCCTGTTTGTTTTAATTATTTTATTAAATAAATATAAGATGTATCTTGTAGTTACTTAATTAAATGTCAGTACTCAACTAATTGTAATTAAATCTCTAACGTTTCCGATTTGTATTGTTATAGTTAACCCTACCTCACATTGACCGACTAATGTACGTGGACACAGATATATTGTTTTTATCTTCGGTAACTGATCTGTGGGACGAATTCGATCATTTCGAGTCCTTCCAGTTGGCTGCAATGATTGCTGAACATGAAGAACCCGGTGATGGTTATTACAACCGAAAGTCTAAGACGCCATACTACGGACCTCGCGGTATATAAAAAATTCTTAGCTAATAAAATTATAAGATACTTGTTTTTGGCTTCAACAGATATTTGATATTTATAAAGGTCTCAATTCCGGAGTAATGCTTATGAACCTGGATGCCATGCGATCATTTGAATTCGTTCCTAAAATCATTTCAATAAATTCAGAGTATGGCAGTAAGCTTCTGCTGCCTGACCAAGATATGCTCAATATTTTATTTAAAAATAATCCTTGTAAGTTCTAAAGCAAGCAAAAGTTCTAATAGTTATAACGTTCTTATATAAGAAAGAATCTTTACTACAAATCTTGTCTTTATGATTTTGTCTATAGCTTCCATATTTCAGGAAATTATTTATTATTTCTAGCATTGTTGCATCAAGTTGGCTGCGAATATAATTACCGAATGAATCATTGTCTTTGTGATTTTCCTGACACTGGCGACTGTGGATGTAAAGGGGCAGAAGAGAAAGGGATTTCTATATTTCATGGCAATCGCAAAGTATTTCATGGAGTCACAAATAAACAATTTCGAGGGAAGCGCTTGGATTTTATTAACAACATTTACAACACGTTTAACATGGTACAATTACTAAACCATGTTTTTACTTATATGAATTTACTTGGTATTTTAATTTACAAAGTATAATTAATTTTGAATTATTTTTGAAGAACTTTAAAACAGTTATTATGGGTAGAATTAAAGAAATTTCTAATGAAATTGTTTTTTATTATTTTCAGCTAGATTTGGTTAAAACACCTCCGACAAAAGTTTTAGGCAACATGCTAAAAGACTATAATGACCTCAAACCAAATTATGCATGTACCAGCATCGGCAAAGCTCTTTTCACGAAATTTCATAAGTACGTCGACGGGATTTGAATAGGAATGGGCGAATACAATTAGTTACGCTAAACATGTCCTAATTATGGATCATGACTTCTGATTTCTGACATTGTATTATTTTTTGCATATACTAACTACAATTTCAATTGTGATCAGGAATAAATACGTTAGTGCAATGAATATAGATTAGCTCCAGTAATCTACGTACGTTACATATCTTGTTGATTGTTATCTGAGTGTAAGACTAAATTCTCGAGACGTTGGTCCTAAAATAAAATAAATTATGTATTTATTTGCATATATTTTTCTCTATATCTTAATATTATAATTTAAAGATTATAGTCTTTAAAAATAGTTACAGCATGTTGGCTTATATGAAATTAAATGAAAATATAAACAATATCTGCTTACAGGGAACTCAAGATCAATTCTCATTTTATTACACTTCCAGGTAATCGCTTGTATGATTATGCAGTATTTAATATATTTATGTGTCAGCGACGTCGTTCATTGTCTGTATTAAACCACATTACCACAGACGAGGATGTTCCAGCTGTGCTTGTCTTATATTCTAATATTATCGGAAGCCGACGTGGGCACGTCAATATTAAGATTTGTTGCGGTAGCCTTTAATGTTCTATTAACCACTTTCATCCCACTTGAATTGATTCCTTTTGTTTCATCGCACAAAGGAGGTAATCATGACAGTATAATATGGTTTGTTTTCTTTCTTTTACGTAACAACCGCTTGTCCTGATTAGTTACAGATAAATCAATCGTTGATTTAACAAGAACCATGAGTGTGTACATCCGGTGTAATTATAAATATCTTAAGTAATTTCAACGTATTCCTCTAATCAGTTAATATAAATACCATGCCTCTTAGCATTGTAAATTCAGTGCAAATTTGGCCCTTGTCTCGATTGCTACTACAATTAAAAAAACTTATAAAACCACACTTATTTCAAGCGACATTATTAAAAATAGGACGTGGGTATTCATCTCACACGCCATCCGTTAGTTGAAAAAGTGTGATTTTAAGATGCTAAATACAGTTGTTTATAATTTATTATTGATACACTAAATAAACTGTGATATCACAATTTCCTCAGCGCAATAAAATTCGAAGCAATTTGTAGCTAAATAAGCTGTATGCTTTGCCTATTGATTGAGAAAACTTAAGTATATTTTATTTGCTGACGAAAAACTGTCCCACTCCACTTGACACCAGTATTTGTGTGTGTCAGGTTCCCAGAAAATCTTTGGAAATATACATATCTGTAAAATATGTATATACAATTATAAAATAATAAAAACACATCTTCCCACGCCGGACCGACTATATGACACTTATAAAAACACTATTGCTCCACATTACCCATGTAGGAGTTCCGGCTTATTATAATCTTTTATGCCTCGAAGATTAGCTAAATGATTCAATAAATGTAAATATATTCACTGGCCCTGTTCAAGGTTGGAACATACACAACCCAAGAAATACATCTGTTTTTGTTAGGGCATCGGAAAGAGCATGTTAAAATAAATAATGGAATATTGTTTAATTATACTTCCTATTAAAACTATATTATTAGTTTTATTACTTATAACTATGTGACTTTAATTTTCCCGAATGCCAATGTGTTTGTGTACTAAGTCAAAGTACAAGTTGGCATTTTGAATTTTAGTTCAATTAAATATTTCAAACTGCAATATGGGGCAAGCGGCGTATAAACTCTTTTTTAGGATTATGTACAAGTGTACCTTAATCATTAGGAAATTAGATTACAAAGTGGATGTTGAGCTGAGGCATAAGCTGAAAAATCTGTGGTGTAAAGTGGGCAAGCCGACAATTGTGATATTATTATGTGCTGCTGTAGCCATTCTAGGATTATGGGAAGAGGAGTATACGGCGGATGATGATATTCGGAATAGTATGGCATATCCGGTGGAGGCAGTAGGCAAGAGGTGACCGCAATTTAATTACGCATTTTTGTAAGTTGTAAGTATTATTAAAAAGCAAAATATTATATAGGAATTCTAAAAAATATAATTAAATACAAAAGTATTATCTTCTATTTATTGCGATGTAATTGTTTTTACACAGAGTCAATGCATCTTTACGTAATCCTTTCAAGCCGTTGGTTTATCTTGCTTCAGTTATATGTTCTGCGAGGTTGGAGGAAGGACTGACAATGTTAAAAACAGCAATATTCTTTGCTAGAGATGCCAATCTGTATTTAATTGTATTCTCGGATTTGCAGAACCGGAATAAGTTAGCTATTCGGGTGAGTATTTTATTACTTATTGTGTAAACAACTACGTTACTATAGTTACTTAATTAAAAATTCAGTATAATTTCTATTCAAGCCCATGGAATACAATGATTTATTTATTGATATGTTTATTTAGCTGGAGGAACTCACTGATGTTGCAGGGAAAATAAAAGTACATGTAGACTATGAACTCCATTTAGTTTACATAAATCCCAGTGAAGGAGCACACTGGCATTATATGTTTGCGCCATGCTCTGCTCAAAGATTATTTTTTCCTGTAAGTTTACCAACTGATTTAGTAATATGTTTACAATGTGAATTATTTAGTAAAATTTATATTAAATATTGACTCAGCGTGTTCTTATGTTTATGATTAAAACAAATAATCTCAATTTTCATTATTAGCTGACGCTCAAGCACATCGATCATCTGATGTACGTGGACACAGATGTAATGTTTTTATCATCAATAACTGACTTGTGGAAAGAATTTGACAAGATGAAGCCCTTCCAGATGGCGGCAGTAGCTCCTGAGCATGAGCTTCCTGGTGATGGCTGGTACAACCGCAAATCTCTAATACCTTACTATGGACCTCGGGGTGATTGCTTTTAATTTCAGTGACATGACAAATGATCTAATGAGAGCGGTGTTGACATTTTTCAACAAGATTTTAATTTAGGAGATTTATTATTATTTCGTTTATAATTTAATATTGCAGAGTTATGCTTTGACAGGGCTAAACATCGGGATAATGCTAATGAATCTGACGGCAATGCGATCCTTTGATTTTGTTGAAAACGTGATCTCCATCAGTTCCAAGTATGCTGATAGCATCAAGTGGGCTGACCAAGATATGCTCAATATTTTATTTAAATTCCATCCTTGTAAGTTTGTTTGAAAGTGAATTTCATCTAATTTTATTTGCATTATTATAGTCATCTTTAAAAAAATTATTTTCTAAAATTCTACAGCAACACTCCATGAAATCGGCTGTGAATTTAATTATCGAGTTCAACACTGTGCTTGTGACTATCCTGGAACTGGGGACTGTGGTTGCAAGTTTGTAGAGAAAAATGGAATCTCAATATTTCATGGAAATCGAAAAAAATTCCATAGGGAGCCTTTCATTGCCAATATTTACAACTCTTTTAGACTGGTATAAACCATGATAATTTCATTAACAAAAACTTTTGAAGGCTGACAAGCAACGACTTAATTTAAACATGAACCTTAACAAGTATTTCGAACATTAAATCAATAAATTTAAAAATGATTTGTTAGATGGATATAACTGAATCTCCTCAGAATCTATTTTACACTATGATGAGTGACTATAATGATCTGGATTCAAGTCTACCATGTACAAACATTAGTTCTGCGCTTTTTACAAAATTCCGGAAGTACGTAAACAGATTTTGAAGATGGAATTTGAACTCGAATGCAGAGGCGCATCCTCATCCGACACTGATAGATGAGTCGATGAGCGTGCCCCTGACACTTATATTGTGATGCACCATTTAATTTAATGCGTCATGTAATCATATATTATGTATAAGGCTGTAAACTTTCCGCATTTTTCACACTATTTTTCGCATTTTTCCTTTTCAATTTTTGGACTTTTCGCGTTTTAAAAAATTATTTTCCGCACTATTCGCGTTTGAAACAACCGATCGGTGTTTTGCTTTTTATGATTTTAAATAACTATTTGTGTTTAATAATGTTCTTACACCTAATATAAACGATGGGTTTTGACTAATGTTTCGGGAGTTCTTTGGGCGCCGGTGTCTACAGTTATGACAATGACCTTCCCATTTCCCACCCCCCGTTTCCAGCGATCCATACTGAGGGTGCTTCGATCTTTTCAACTCCCCATTGGAGCTCATTGTCCTCGACAGCGGGAAGGTTCTTGTGCACCAATTGGTCCATGGGTGCTTCAAGTTGGCATATTTTTTCCTCAAAACTGGATTCGATTTCGTCGAGGCCACACAGGTTTTTGAATCAAGTCAAGATCGGCGTTACGAACTAAAATTTGATTAGTGATCTACAGGTACTCAAAAGAGAATTACTTCTCCAGAGCTTGGTGCTTTAGAAGGTTGAGGGCTGCAAATGTTTTCAGTGCGTTGGCAACGCCATTGAGCCGTTTTACTGGAGATGTTTTACCGAAGACTAGATTACACTTCGGTTTAGCTTCAAATATTGGATGTAATGAAAAGCAAACATCAAAAATTGATTCTTCGCTTCTAATGAAGCACATAAATCTAGGTAGTTTAAACACAAAAGTTTAGTTTTTAAGTATTAGTGTTTACTGTTTACATTATTCTTGAATATAGTATAATCAACTTTGTCATTATATATCATTTGGACTAAAAACAGATTTTTGAAGATAAAAGTCACGTAGTATTTACAATGGGGAAAGCATTCAAATCAACAATCGTAAATATTCCCAACGGCTAAGCTGCCACATATTCATATATATAACAAAACTTGCTTGCGTAATCTTTCGCGTATGATACATACGGTGCATTTGGTAAACTTAGTATGTATTGTATAGTATTGTTTTATTTTTTATCAACTTACAAGATAGTGATACAGCCTAACTTGGAAGCCATTGTTTCAAGAACTAAATCTTGATAAACAGTTTTCGGATTTAAAATTATTAATCTCTATTTACGTGATTTTAAAATTTGTGTGTAAATACTTGTTAGAAGCATAAATAAATATATCCTTTTTTTATTAAGAACTACGTACAATGACAGACATTTTAACTTTACGGATCAGGGATGTCAGTAATACAATGTCATGGAATGTTTTGTTACGTATAATAAAATTTCAGTCATTGTTCTTGTCTCTGAAATACAACTACGGAAATAATACTTATTCCGTACTTGGGTGATAATACTATAACTGTACATGGAAAATTCTGTAAAAATTTCAATTCATGTCAATTAAATAAATTTATTGTATACATGTTATTTTTCGATCTGTACAAAAATGACAGGCTTCCCCCGAGTAATATGTGTTAATAATTATAAATACTCAGAATTTAGAAATTTGTTAGCCAATATTGTTTTGTTTACGTAGGTAGAAATATATACACAATAATGAAGTAATAAGAGTGAAGTTGTAGTAAGTTATAGAGTATACAATATTATATTTACTGACCAACCATATTTCTATTTGTTGTACCTACTAGATGCTGTTATAAACTATAGTTATATTTTATTTATCTTTGATTAATTAGCCATTAATTAATTATAGACTTAAATTCAGACATGAAAAGAGTTGATTTGGTAGATTTAATGTTTAATTAAGTATAAAAAATAAAACGTGGTTCATAATTATTAATATTTATATACATGTAATTATTAAAAATAAATATAATTATTAATACCTAAATACATATAAATACTAAAAATTTAAAATAAATATTAAAAATTAACAATAATTGTTAAAAACTATAATTAATTATTAAAAAGTAAAAATAATTGTTAAACATTAAAATAATTGTTAAACATTAAAATATTTGCTAAAAATTAAAAATAGTTGTTAAAAATTAAAATATTTGTTAAAAATTAAAAATATTTGTTAAAAATTATAAATATTTGTTAAAAATTATAAATATTTGTTAAAAATTATAAATATTTGTTAAAAGTTGGTTATGTCGATGTTACCCCACAATCAATAATCGAACAAGAAATAAATACATCCACCAAGGAAGATCCATGGGTCCCAATTCCTTTCATGGGAACGATTTTTAACCAAATCGCAGGCTACCTTAGGAGGAAACTTAGTTGGAAGGTCACCTTTCTTCCGGGAAAGAAAATAAAAAGTTT
>JAQGAK010001252.1:0-36743 GCA_034696945.1 Lipothrix lubbocki | reverse complement strand
AAATACCGCGAAAAATTGACTGTAATTTTGCGAAATTTTTAGGGCCAAAAACGCGAAATGGTCCCAGGCCTAGTAATGACTAACATCTGTATTAGTGAACAACCTTGATATGCGACAAAAGAAGTGTATACATACAGTTCACTCTCCTTATAAATGGCATATCCTTATAAGAGCATTCTATCTGTACCAAGCATCCCTTTTTCCTGTCCTCCACAACAAAATGGAATGCTACTGGCTCTCTCGATAAAAGCAAAACACTACTAAAAGAGCATCCAATCCCTCAGGCTGAGACCTGTGACTCTCTCTATAAGAGCATTTCGTACTCTGCAACGCTTACATATGTGTAAGACAGTTTTCCCATACAACTCATGAGTCGTCGTCGTCGTGCACCGTAATTTAAAAACCTTTGCACGCAATTTTATTTATTCAACTGAGTTCTAAGCTTCTAAGCTGATCTTCTAAGAGTTTTTTATTACTTACTGAGCATTCTACTTAAACAATTATATTCTAAGTATACTCAATCGACGTAAATTATACAAGAGTGTAAATAGGATCGGACACTGTTGAAGGATTTAGGATCGGCTAACCGTCGAAACCGTTGAACTGTGACGATTAATGACAATGGCAACAACCTTTTTATCAGCAACTTATCGTTCAAATGCAGGAGGTAATGTTCTGATTTTTAAAAGAATTTTTGCCTACATGTGTACAAGTGTGTAATGGTTTACAGGCACAGTCATCCAACGCACTCACCCACTGACGTCATTATTCAATAAAAATTTGTGGGAGTAAATTAATAGGATTTGGTGTTGGAACGGGAAAAGGCTTTGACTTCTTTAACGATTGAGTTGATGACCGACTAGCGCTTACACGTTTTGGAGATAATAATGACAATAATGATTAGAATAATATTCTAAATTATTAGAAATATGGAAACTACGACAATAAATTTCAGTCAACAAACTATTCAGTCAATCTTAAACCAACAACCGTACATTATTAACCTAAAAAAAGTCCTAGTTTTAACATAGACTGACTATTTGTTCTACAGAATAATTATGGCGAGTATTACAGAAAAAACCCATTCTACGCAAATTAAGTCCTTTAGTATCATTAGGCGCTATTTTACCAGCACGTTGAATAATTTGGACAACTTCCATTTAGTCATCACAGTATTTTTTTTTGGTGTAGCTCTCAGCATAATTGAAATAATCACTGTAGATTTGACGCAATTAAGAGTATGTACCGTTCAGCTGGGTGGAAACACATCTTACTGTCAAGGGTAGACAGAAACGACAAAATATTTTTACATAAACCTACTACTGTATACTTCACTATAGGTAAGTACGTTATAACTAAAAAATCCATTAACTTTTTGAAGATCCGGGCGACAAAATACAGAAGTGCAAGACATCGTGGCCGGAATCCACATTTGGGCATCAGTCATACAAAACTTATTTCCAATCCTCTACATTCTATTTGTCGGGCCTTGGAGCGATCGTTACGGTCGAAAACCTCTCTTTACGTTCGCAATCGTTGGGGCTGCCGTGTCATTTTCGTCTGTACTTATTGCCATTTATTTTGAGAATGCCAGCGGCGCTGTCATAACTCTTGTTTCGGTATTACCTCAAGCACTAACTGGTGGACCAGTTGCTGCCACCATGGCCATAGCGCTATATGTTGCAGATACGACACCGTCGGAATCCCGAACAGTTGTGCTCACATCCGTGCACGCTCTTTCCGCTGTTGGTCGAATGGTTGGCTATTCTCTCGTAGGAGCGCTGAAGGAAAACTATCCCGAGAATTATACGCTGATTATGGGAATCGGCGGTGGCTTCAACGCCCTCGCACTCACTTACACCATATTTGTGCTTCGTAATGGCCGTCAAGTATCAACTCAACAAAATCATAACCTACAGAAAAGAATGACCGCAGTATTTGATTTAAGCAACATCAAGGACAGCGTGGTTACCTTTTTTAAAAGGAGGGATGGTGGACGACGAGCTCAATTAATTTCCATTGCCCTCATGATAGTGCTGATGAATGCGTCGACAACGGGTGATTTTCCCATTTTCATATTGGTTTCATATTATTAGATCATTTGAATATCTCGGAAATACTTTATTAACATAGATATGCATGAGACTAAAGGTCATGTATGATTTTGCAGGAGAGACTAGTGCTACCTTTCAAAATTTTGTCACTTCAAAACAGATTGGATTTACGACATCGGAATATTCCTACTACATTATTTACAAATTCATTTTGTTTGTCATGGGTGAGTTGAAGATTACAAACGTTTGGGTTAGCTTGTCGATGACATGTTTTTGCAATAATCTAGTGCGAACACATCACTTCGTTAATTGAATACTCTAATAATTAATTTAATGCATTACTATGTTTTGCATTCCTACAGTTGCCCTCGGTGCTATGACATTAGTAGTAAACGCTTTCAAAATGGATGACGCCACACTAGGAATATTGACTTGTATTAGCAACATAGCTGGAGCTTTTATGTATGCTTTTGCAAATGGCAAAGCAATGATGTATGCTGGTAAGTATTTTGGCTATTTTAACGTCCATATCCATTTCTATCCTCTGTGATTAATTAAAAATTGATCAATGATTTAGCTCCAGTAGTGGATATTCTGAGTGGAGTCTCGTTCGCAGTACTCAGAGCTATGGCAACTAAAATTGCTCCTAACGACGAACTCGGCAAAATTTTTACCGTTATTACCATTGGCGATACGTGTGCCTCCCTTGGTTTTGCACCGATGTATGCCGTTGTTTACAAGCTTACGTTAAATACATTTCCTGGAAGTTTCTTATTAGTTTCTGGAGTATTAACGATTCCCGTGCTGATTCTCTTCTGGTAAGACATCACCGGTTGTATTTTGTAGTGTAACTACATGCGATTGATGAATACTAAATGCTTATAGCTTTAATCACGTGTACCAAAGTTTATGTATTAATCACGTGTACCAAAGTTGTACTCATTTGGATTTACTCGTTGATTTCAATTTTATAAACGTAATGCAAATTTCTTTCCATTTGAATTTTTCCACGTTCTAGCTGGTTTCGTTGTCATCTTTCGGTGCACTTGCCAACCAGTAGTGTAGCTAAAAATCCCGCAAGTACTGAAAACAATGCAATTTGTACGGATAATGGGGGGATCTCAATAATAAGAGAGACAAATACTTGATATTGAATCAAGTCAATGCAGGCATGGTTTGTACTAAAAATGTATTCAAAATGTTGGAATATCTGCAGTATTTATTAAATGAAACAACGTATAATCATTATTTTTAAAAATAATTATGCGCAAATAACAAAACCTGATTGTATGTGATACGCAATAAAAATAAGCCTTAAAAATGCGATTAGAATTATTCATGAATAGAATACGAAAATAAGTGTTTTGGCTTGCACATTAAGATTCTTGAATAATTTTAATAATTAATTGTTTTAAGGGTCACCAATTTTTTAAAAACGTTTTATTACTTAGAGTATTGTTATTTTTAGCGACGTATTTCAATCCTGTTGGTAATAACCTTCAATTAATTTTATTGTTTGTCTTTAGCAAACTAAAGTCATATTTTAACATCAGAGATTCAAGTCACAAAGGGATCCATTAGTCTTTCTTAAAAATTTATGATCATGAAGAAAACAAAGTAATAAATTCTAGCAAACATAATATTTATCTGCGGTTAAAAACAACGGTTAGTTTTGTTTCCTTTAAAACTATAAATTAAATAGCCTTGGCATCGCTCTTCTGGACCATGTTCTCGCTCAACAAATTACAAAATGTCTGACAATAGTTGTTCTATTGATAACTATATGAAGACAGACAGACAGACAACTGCCACATCAGTTTACGACCACATGTTTAAATTATCAGAAGGAACGGTTTCGACGTCACACACCCCATTAAAGATATGTACACAGGAATTAATCAAAAAATATTATACGTACGTACATATTACATTAATATATACATATTATCAAGCCTTGAACAAGTCTTATCAGTGAATACAAAAGGTGAGTAATATAGTATGCATTTGTTAAAAATTACCATAAACATATGAAGCATAAAAGGAGACTGATGTTACAAATAAAGAATGAGTGTGGGTATATCTGTACTTTGCTGTAGATAAGTAAAGTATGTTGGGAAAATGATTGATTTGGAAAAATGATTTATTCGTGTCTACTCAACTATTTATAGACGGTTTTTATGAATTTAATAAAGATAATAATTTCAATCTTTATTCATGTTTATTCATCTTAATTTACTATCTGTATTTCTCCATTTGTTACAAACAATAAAAAAAACTTCGTGTAAGAGACCACAGTAAATCACTAAATTAATACCTTTTAATAGTATGTAATTGGTTGTAACGAAATTTAGCCACTTCTGTGTGGCTTAACATGCACACTGGGACAGCCAAAACAAACAACCCAATGAGAACCAACTCAGCAGAAGTATGTAACAATGTAAATATCGTCGGCGAAAGATCTGAAAGTACCAACTGTACGCGTGGCTAATGTCCTAATGTACCAAAAGCCTCTTTGCACTAATGTCTAAACATACCAAAAGTCAGAACTCCACGCTTAAGCATTAGTGGTACTTTCTGATTTCAGAATTTTGAACTTTCCCGCGTTGGTACATTAAGACACTGGCACTTGGTGCAGTTGGTACTTTCAGATCCTTCGCCGACGATATACAACTTTAGCTTTGGTATAATATGCATATTGTAAGCGAAAAATTAATGCGTTTTTGTGCATTAAAATTAATTTACGTGAAATTTTGACTCTTATAGGAGCAAACCTTTATAGCGGTCAAATTTAGAAAGCTTATAGAGCGTCGACATAAAGAGGTTTTACTGTTAATGGACGTTACATTAGTTATTTATACATATATGAATTCCATTCAATGTTACTCCTTCTACATACATCTGAGAAGCTATTATTGCCGTTTAATTTTTATTCCCCGATTCCCTTTAGATTCAGTTTTGGAAATGTAGCAACATTTGAACAACTGCTTAAACAGTTTGTAAATCACAAGTATTATAAAGAGTAGCGCTGAAAACACTGCAAACCATATATCCAGCAATCTTCTCTGCCACCAACGCTGCTTCATAGCGGGAGATTTGAAATGAGCCGTGTCATGTTTGAGGATATATTCTACCCACCAGGCTGCCACATCGACTGCGGGCATCGGTTGGGCTTTAGCTCGTTGAGCAACTAGTTTGGCATTATTGGAATAGCTAAAAGGAAATGAATTATTTTCATCCCATGATTCTCTTATAGAAACAATGAAGAAACTTATTACTTCATGCACTTGAACTTGGTTGAGAGTAGCCAGTACCTTGGATTGTAAATAATTTCATGCAGAGCAGACTGGAAGGATTCCCGCGTGATTTCTGACAGTTCCAAATGAATACCAACTCCATGCTCAACAGCACTTCTGGCCATGCTTGGTTGATCCCACCAGACCGGAACGACTACCATTGGCACTCCGTGGTAAATTCCTTGCTGAAAGCTCATAGCGCCACCTTGCGTGACAAAGCCTTTGCATTTTGGGTGCGCTGTAAATAAAGTTAATAGTACAAATTATCAATTATTGTAAAATCAAAAAATTATAAATGGCTTCAAATAATTGTGTCAAATATAATAATTAAGCATAAAAATTTACGTAAAATTTTAAATTTATAGCTAATGCTAATTATACCTATTGATTATATAATTTTAAATTCAAATATTTACCCAGAAGATCTTGTTGGGGAAACCATTTCATGGCCAAAACATTTTTTGGTATATCGTCGGGAATATTGTCATCCCACTTCCAGAAGAACTTTACGTCTTTGAATGATGCAACTGCTTCGAAAATGCTGTTACGCAATTTCCTTGGTAATTTGTTCACATTAATGATGCTCCCAAAACTTATGAAGACGAAATAATTTACCGGAGCAATGAAGTCTTGCATGTTCTATAACATTTTAAAAGAGATGGCGGGTTGGAAAAATAATATTATTGTAAAATTGTTCTGAAGGATTAAATTCCAATAAATTACAGATATAATTAGTTATAACTAGAAATATTTCCATTTCTTACCTTTGGCAGAGCGTTATTAGAGTAATTAATATGCATCCCGCCGATTGGAACTGCAAACGGTGGCAAGGCACGTGGATAAGCGTAAGGAAAACGCTCGTTGAGCAAGACAAGCTCTACGTTCTGAATGAGTTCATCCAATCGTGGAACATCATCTCCCAGTCTCTCAGCAATCATTTGGTTCAACTCTCGTAGACAATAGGAATGGTACGAGGAATACCAGTAGATTATATTTAGCGTGTAAAATAGACGATCAGGAATCCAGGAGTAAGGACTTCCTAGAGTTAAATCCGGAAGCCAGGAAGATTCAATTGGAATGCCAAGCATGTCTGCATCCACCAACAATTGTGTCCCGGCAGTATTAAACCAAATAATCTTTGCTCCCATTTTGTACGCCATTACATGTGCAATTTCCTTAATTGGGAAATCCGATACCACAAGGTCATATCTGCTTGATTTGACAAAATCCAGAAAACCTTCATCCTTTAAAAACGCTTTTCCTTGATTTATTACTTCGTCCCACCAGTTATTTCCCATCATTACATAATCATTATGTCGGCCTTTTAATCTTTCTGCCACGGACGCATCCGCTAAATTGACAGTTCCCTTCCGAATTAACTCGTACGGTCGGGTTAGATTTACTTCCAGAATCCTGGGATCCGGATTTTCTGATTTTACTGGGGAAAGGAATGACACTTGATGACCAAGTTCAGTTAATTTTGTTGCCAGCGGCTGCATCGCTACTCGATGACTGTGACTTCCCATTCCGATGAAAAATATTATTTTTGCGGCTTGCGTCACTTCCACTAACAGCGGGAATATCCACAAATATTTAAATAAGTGTAAACACTGCATTTCGGGGTTTTGGTTTCAGTATTCACTTTTGGGTATCTAAAATTCGAATTTATTTTAGAATTTTTGGAAGTATTTTAGTATTTAATATTTTTGTTTATTTTACTTTTAATACTTTTGTTTATTTTACTATTTAATATTTTTTGAATTTTATGAATTATTAAAATAAAATGAATATATTAAAAATTACAGGAGTAACGTAAGAATATTTAAATACACAATATTCGAGTTGATATCTACTCCGTGTTCATAGCACAATCCCTTGAGTATCAATGAAGCTGTTACAACACACGGAGCAGAAATGATGAAATGGACATTGCGTGTTGAAAATAATAACGAAAATTAAAGAAAGCAAAAAACTTCCACAAAGATGCATATTACGGAATATTAAGCGAAAACAAGGCACTTTTTGGGTATGGGAGATTTCCTTAAATGAGAGTTTAATGCAATCGCATGTCTGTTAAATGATCCAGCAATTTGACCTTCAATATATAAAACAAAACACCACAAATAACAAGAGCATTGTGTAAAAAAATGATTAAAATTCAGTTTAATTAATTCACGATAAAATAATTATTTTTAAAAAACTTACGCAGTCGGTAACAAACTAATGCGGTAAGAAATTAACAGCTTTTATACAGAATAATTAATATGAATCAAATTTTAAGGTATGTCCTAATAGTATGAGATAGGGATTGTGACCCATTGTTTATAGTACTGCTGTGTATAACAACATTATTTATTATTTATAGCCACAAGTAAAGATGGTGACTATTCAGTGGGCAATGTAATGTTAATTGCATGATAGAGATTGTGGAAGATAAAAGTTTCCACTTGACATCCGAACTTGTCACAACATCATAACTTATGACAACATAATCAGTTGATATTTATGATGACTTATATTCGTCCTTTTGTTTTATTTTTAGTACAATGAGCATTTACTATAACGGACCTCCTTATTGCAAGTCTCCCTATAACAGCTTTCGTGTTTCTGTCGGAGAAATAAACTTACATCAAATTTTCTTATATGAGCACTTATCTGAAACATTTAAATTTTGAAGCCCTAAAAGGTGCCGTTATGAAAACTTTCCATCTTTCCACTGCACATCCTATTGGACATTGGAGACAGAAATAGGAATACACACGGCCAGCCAAAACGAAAGAATTAACTAGTTTTGAAAAATTTTCACAAAAATTGAACTGGTTTGTTTAGGAAGATTATATAAAAATAAGTCAGAAATTGGGATGTTTTCGCCCTCTTCCACTTCTTTTTCTCTCAGTAACGCCTGATGGCCTATAATACTAAAACTAGAAAATAAACTTTTTAAAATTTAAGAAATGAGAAAAATTTAAGTCTGTGCTTTATAATAATTAACTCTAAAAGCTTTACAATTATTACTCGCTCCTCATTCTCGCCTTTGCCCTGAAGATGATTACAGATTATGATTGAAAGCTTGGCTACAGTAAATACGGAATCTTGTTAACCACGTATCCAATGATTTACAAAAATGATTACGTGCTTATACATTGTAATTTTGCGTTTGTTTAGCTTGCGGTAACTTATTTATTTGCCTCTTATATTAAGTCCCTCTTAAAGAGAATTTGTGCGATAGTGAAACAACGGGGTTTTGAAGTTGAAACTTCAAAAATGTTAGGCGCGTGGGATAATCTCTGATAGACAACTACTGCTGTAGAGATAGTAATAACGTTGAATGTGTTGCTAGACTCACCAGGATATACTAAAAAATCTAACTTCGTATCATGTATTTTCTTAGTTTATGCCGAATATTCGAATATTTTAGCAACGAAGGATGCGTAATAATAATTAGCAGAATCTACAATATACATCAAGATAATTGTTTCACAGGAAAATAACTGACGGCTGTTTTGCTCGATAAAAATCAACCTCCTGGGACCTGATGACTATGGGCACTTCTTTCCAGAGTTAGAATATTTATTTACAATTGGACATTTTTGCTCTAGAAAATATTAAATATGGCAAATATACAAGAAAAAGGCTTTTCCGGGAAGTTTTTAAATATAATCCGGCGCTATTTTGCCATCACGTTGCACAATTTGGACAACTTACATCTACTCATAGCCATGCTTACTTTTGGAATAGCTCTCAGCATACGTGCACTTATTACTGTCGACTTGACGCAATTTCGAGCTTGTACACTTCAGCTGGGCTGGAACGAATCCTACTGTCAAGGGTAAATACAAAATAAATAAATAAATAAATATGCAACAATATTGAGCACCGAATCATTTGTAACTCCTAATTAAACTTTTAATCTCTTAATAATAACTTTTAATAATTAATTTCTTAAATATTAAGATCTGGAAGACAAACTACAGAAGTGCAAGATATCGTTGCAGGCATCCACATTTGGGAATCAGTCCTACAAAATTTATTCCCAATCCTTTACGTTCTATTTTTGGGGTCATGGAGTGACCGTTATGGTCGCAAACCCCTCGTCGCGTTAGCAATCTTTGGGACTGCCGTCTCATTTACGTCTTTACTTATAGTAATTTATTTTAAAAATGCCAGTGCTGCTATGGTAACTCTCGTTTCCGTACTGCCCCGATCCCTAACTGGTGGGGACGTTGCTTCAACAATGGCTATAGCCCTTTATATTGCAGATACTACACCTCCGGAGTCCAGGACAGTTGTGATAACTTCGTTCACTGCCTTAAATGCCGTTGGGATATCTGTCGGTTATTTGCTCGCAGGACAGCTCAAAGAGAGTTATGCCGATAATTACACTCTCATTGTTGGAATCGGTGGTGGCTTCAATTTATTTGCATTCGCTTACACCATGTTTGTCGTTCGTCATGTCCGACAAAAAGCAACGGTGAAAAATCAGAATGTACAAAAATCACTGATTGCAGCATTTGACTTAAGCAACGTCAAGGACAGCCTGGTTACCTTTTTTAAAAAGAGGGATGGTGGACGCAGGGCTCAGTTAATTTCAATTGCATTAATGTTAGTGTTAATGAATGCGTCGGCAAATGGTATTTTAATATTGTAAATCATCTTTATCATTTATGTAAATGTATCATTTAAATAACATGGTAGATCTGGATGCCCTGAATTAAGGGTAATAATAACTGTTTCAGGGGAGACTGGCACTTTTCAAAATTTTGCCACTTCAAAACAGATTGGGTTCACTACATCGGAATATTCCTACTTTTATATTTGCCAGGTCGTATTATTTGTTGTTGGTGAGTTATAGAGGTTGGGCTTATAGTATCCATATAGTAATTAAATTTCGTTCCAATTATTCCCGCTAACAGCAACAATTTATTTCATTTCTAAAGGGCGATAAATCTGTTGCTCTTATTTGGACAATGATTTTATAAAGTTGGCTGTTATAGCGAGACTTCACAATATATTTTTTTACTATACAGCTAGCCTTGGCGCCATGACAGTGCTGGTTAACGTCTTCAAAATGGAGGATGCCACACTGGGAATATTGTCTTCCATTAGTAATATAGCTGGTGCCTTTGTGTTCGCCTTTGCAAATAGCAAAGCCATGTTATATTCAGGTAATATAGCGACATGAACTAATGATAATCTTTATTCATATTTACATATTTATATTTATACATACATTTCTATTTAACAGCACCATTCGTGGATTTTCTGGCTGGAGTCTCATTCACAGTATTCAGATCAATGGCAACGAAAATTGCTCCGAACGATGAACTCGGCAAAATTTTTACGGTTATTAGCATTGGAGATACATGCACCACCCTTGCCTTTGGAACGATGTATGCTGCTGTTTATAAAGTCACATTGGAGGAATTTCCTGGATGTTTCCTATTGGTCTCTGCTGTGGTAACTATTCCGGTATTAATTATCTGCTGGTAAGGCACTTCCGCTAATATTTTGTCACTTAATAATGCAATTTATCAGCACAAATTAACAAATGTTGAAGCGTGGTTATTCTTGCCAATGTCCTAATTCGATCGTGCTTATATTTGCCTTTTTGCAACCATTTAGCCGTTTACGCTGTTACCTCCAAAAGGATATAAATAGTCTGACAGCTAATTTGACCCTAGGTACAGAAGTCAGTAATATGGAAATCTCAACTACAGTGATCAAAAATCCATTACAACATAAGGCAAGTATTGCGGTGTAAGAATGTGCACACACACAAAGACAAAATTCCAACTTTACATTCTTGTTACCTATATCAAAATGATAACTCATCGTTAAGGAGAACTCATGTCAAATTAAAAATTATGTATTAAAATTACCAGGAACACAAATAAAACTATTACGAAAAAGATCAAAGCATGATAAAGAACTTTGTTGAAATATTGGTATTTGTATTCTAATCATTCAAATAACCGTAAATACAAATATTACATCGGAATATTTAAGGGAATTTACATTTACGGAATTTATAAGGGAGACCCGAAGCACATGCTCTTAATCTCACCTCTTACAATCAATTCTCCTGTTCTACGTAACCTAGTTTCTTGTAGCAACATTAGTTCCATTTGAGCAAACTTTTAAAGTGTTTATGGTGGTTAGCGGTTCAGCGGCTCCAGGACAACAGCTGACTTACAATTCCAGCTTTTTGTACACTTTTTTAGCCAGAACATGTATTTTTGGCATTATTTGATCTTATTAGGGCTATCGCACAAAGTCCGACTGATCTTATTTCAGGTTCAGAGTTTTTCTGCTGATACACACCAACAACCTAATTGATTTAATAACCTGTCAAACGAGTGCAAACGTAAAGCCAACATCAAACAATAATGTCATACATGTGACTACACATGATAACACAATCATAGCTATATCTAACCGCAGAACCTACTCATGTAAGTTCGTGAATCGATCGGATTTAATTGAATTTCCAGCTACCCTTACGTAAATAGGTCCATCCGGGCGATTATTACGTGGAGCTAGTGCTTTTAACTTATATAAATTATCAAATGTAAATGCACGATATTTATTACTGTCGTGTTACAACTGGAAGATCAGTCATTATGTAACTGAAGTTGGGATAAAACGTCAATAAAGACATACAATACAATACAATACTATTTCAAGTTTAATGGAGAATATTTCATTCAAACAGACGGTTGTCCAATGGGGTCTTCTATATCTGGAATTGTTGCTGACATATATTTACAAAAGGCAGAGAAAGAATTAGTGCATGGTAATGAGAAAATCTTTTTCTGGTGAAGATACGTAGATGACGTCATTGCCATAATCCATAAAGATAGTTATGACGAGATCCTGAGTCTACTAAACTCTTACCACCCTCAGCTTCAATTCACTTTCGAAAAGGAAGAAAACAGCCAAATACCCTTCCCGGACATCCTCATTATTCGAGAAAATAATAAAATTCTCACCAAAGTATACCGGAAACCTACCCACACTGACCGGTATTTAAATTTTACTTTCTTTCACCACAAGTCACACAAGATTTCTGTAGTGGACTCTTTAGTACACCGTGCTTTCACTATGCCATCCACAATTTCTTGAGGGCGAACTAGAACACATACGGCGATCCTTAAAAGAAACTCGTATCCAATAAAATTCATCAACGACCGAATTGAGAGAATGCGAAACAAAATTTTCCCTCAAATATCCAACTCCATGCTGAAAGTTTGCTTCCTACGACACCAAGAGATCCAATAAATGAATCTCAATTTCAAAGTGGCGATTTGCAGGATATTCTTGGAACGAAGATAAAAGATCCATAGGTACCGATCCCATTCGTTGGAAACATATCCAACAAGATAGCTGGAATTTTAAGAAGAAAGCTGCAATGGAAAGTAGCATTTACGCCTGGAACGAAAGTACTGCACATATTACAACCAATTAAAGATAAGGAGGAACAAGAAAAGCCTGGAGTTTACAAAATTAACTGTGGGTCATGTCCATCAATCTATATTGGCGAATCAGGACGACAACTGACAACAAAACTTGAGGAACATAAGGGTCATGTACGAAGAAAAGAGTACAAAGAATCTGCTCTTGTTCGTCATTTGACAAAAAACAAAACTCATACTATTGACTGAGAAAGCACAAAAATTATCCTGCCTGAAAGAAAACAGTTTTTGAGAAAAATAAAGTATCGCGATAAAACAATCAACTGCTCCTTTAATGAACATTAATCCCGGTTTTTTCCTAAGCAACGCCTGGACACCAATCATTCTAAAACTAAAATTGTTATAATTTAAAAAGCTTTTTCAAAAATGTTAATTTAAATTATTGTTAAAAACTCATGCTTTGCGAAAAATAGTATTTAAGCCCCGTTCGCTAATCTGCCCTGAAGATGTTCACAGCTAGTGATCGAAAGCTCGGGTAATAAAATTTTCGAATCGTTTTAAGCCACGTATTCCATGTATTACAACTTACAATGTTTGCCAGCAATGCAGCAAAAATGTATGCATACAGCGTTATTTATCGAAAATAAGAAGTTACCTTATGCAGCATATTTTAACAACGTGAAATAGACAATTCATTTGTGAATTAATTTTCTTGAGAAATTTATATTGATTTTACTTATGATGAATTACATGTCAACTTCGCGTCCTAGTAGGCTCAGGAGCAGCAGATGTACAAATTGACAAACGTTTTTTCAATGAACATACTACAAACCGCGTGATTAAATATTACAGATACATTGGAAACAGAAGGATCTCCAAGAACGTGTCCACATAATTAGCCCAGTCGATTTCCCAGAAAATACCATGACGTGCATTATTGGGATTCAGGGGATAATGAAAATATGCCCTTTTATAAACTGACGCTGTTATCAACGGAATCCATCCGTGATGTGCCTCACTGCACGTAGCCCACTAATTACACTTGAACTACCTGAAAGCTTAATGGCAGGACTCGGTATACTCCATTGTCTAAATTAGCACTTGAATCAACAGGGATCCAATTTTTGCAATACATAATGCTGTTGAAGTTCATGCGCTTGTAATCAAAATAATCTTACCTCTTTGTTTACGTTGATTATGTGGAATTTAATATGTATATTTAGCATGCTTCCCTTCATTGATAAAATCCACTTGTTGCATATTATATATGTTTTTATTGAAACATTGTTTGCACATATAACCCTATTGGATCCTGATGATTAGGGATAATATTTTTTCTATAAATTATCATATGAATACACAAAACAGAAACAGTTGCGTGTTAGCAAGCTGGGCATGCTAACAAGATAGCTCATTGTGGAGCATCGATTACACGCCGGTATTTCGTAACAGCTTTAATGTGCAAAGTTTGTGATTTTGCAGCAGGAAGTGGAACACATACGGAAGGCTGCGTAATTTGAGATATAGGGTTAAAACGCCCAGACTTATTTATTTTATTTGATATTGTCATTTCATAATATTTATATACCTACTTATTAGTTATTTAACTTAAACAGAGACTGATCACCATGACGAAGGAAAAAGAAAGTGGTTCCCAAGGAAATGGGAATTTTTTCCAAAAAATAGTGCACCATTATCTTGGGAATATAGACAACCTGCATGTAATGATTGCCATGATCTCATACACAATGGCGCGCAGTATCATTGAAATCATAACATTGGATTTGGTACAAGTTCGAGCGTGTGTACTACAAGTTGGCTATAACAGCACTTTTTGTCAGGGGTGAGCACAAATATACACAAATCGTCGGCGAAGGATCTGAAAGTACCAACTGCATGTGCGATTAATGTCTTAAAGTACCAAAGGTCACTAATGTTTACCTTACCACGGTTTAATATTTGCTGCTTTTGTTATTCATAGAGATGGAAGACAAGAGGAGGATGTGCAAGGCATCGTAGCCAGTATACATATATGGGAGCAGGTAATAAAGAACTTATTTCCCATTTTGTACGTTCTTTTCCTGGGAGCATGGAGTGACATCTACGGCCGGAAGATCCTCTTTATTCTCTCAATCCTCGGAAATGCCGTGGCGTACGTTGCATTGATCCTCGGTGTTGCTTTTCCTCAAACAAGTGCAACCACATTAACTTTATCGTCCGTCCTCCCGGATGCAATTACCGGAGGTTACTCTGCTGCGACTATGGCGATTGCCCTATACATTGCAGATACGACACCGGCGGAGACTCGGACTGCAGTATACTCTACGTTACTTGCTCTGACATCGTTGGGCAGAGTAGTGGGTTTCTATTTTACGGGTGCAATAAAGGAGAATGATGAAGAGAATTACACTCTCCTTTTGGGTGTCGGAGGAGGTTGCAATTTAATTGCATTAGCCTATACCGTATTTTTTGTAAGACCTATTCGAATCAATTTGGAGACACGAGACCATACAACGCAACAAACTCTGAGAGCTGCATTTGATTTAAGTAATGTCAAGGAAAGTCTGATCGTCTTCTTCAAAAAACGAGAGGGTGGACGACGTGCTCAACTACTTTGGATAGCTTTAATGATCTTTTTGATGAATGCTTCCGGAAATGGTAATCTTTGTGCTTACAATATTTTGTTTGATTTAATATTAGAAATATTATTCTTATACATTAAATTATATTATATTAATCACAGGGGAAATTGGAACTTTCCAACTTTTTACCACATCAAAGCAAGTTGGCTGGAATACTTCCGATTACTCGTATTTTGGGATTTACAATACTGCCTTATATGTCATTTGTGAGTATAAATTTAAATAAAATAATTTTGTAATTACTTACCATTTTCAGAAATATATTCCGTCGGCAATTTATTATTGATAAAAATATGCTAATGAAAATAATTTTGTTTCGAACCTTGAAGCTAGCAGTATTGGAATAACGATTTTGGTCAACGTCTTTAAAATTGGAGATGCCTCTCTAGGAATCCTGGCCTGCATCAGTAACATATCTGCGGCGTTTGTGACAGGATTTGCAAACGGAACGTTTATGATGTACTTAGGTGACTAAAGATTATTAATTCTTATATTTAGAATTATTTATTATAAACATTAGTACAATTAAATGAAATTGCATCACTAAAATATTTAATTAAATTGACAAAACAACAATTATTATTGATTTAAAATAAATTTCATTTTTTAATTTATCAGGTGCGTTAGTGGATGTTTGCACGGGCTACTCTTTCACAGTCTTCCGATCAATGGCTACAAAAGTGGCGCCCAACAATGAGCTTGGCAAAATTTTCACTGTCATCAGCATTGGTGATGTGTGTGCTTCTCTTGCATTCGGACCACTTTATGCCGCCATTTACAAATTAACGGTGGATTGGTTCCCCGGCTTCTTCTTATTGGTCTCAGCGATCATGACGATACCTGCACTCATTCTCTGCTGGTAATTTACTATATTCAACATTAATATAATTTTAAACATTGTTATTACTTTTTAGTAATATTTTGTTTAATATTTAAAATTTTTGTATTAATGCTTTTCTAATTTAAAAATTTATTTTAAAAATAATTTATTTTTAAAATTTGCATATTTTTATTTTAACATAATTAAATTTTTATTTCACAGCTGGTTCCGCTTTCATCCCCTGAATGAGGCTGCCGATTCTAAATCGGAATCTGACGACGAAGAAATTAATGTTGTTAGCGATGTTACTTTAGATCTTAAGGACTGAGTAATTTCTACTATTAATATAAATAATATACAACTGAATAATATTTTGTATTAAATCTTTATTTCTCGATGACATTTTAGTCATTACAATCAACATACTTGAATTTATGAATTATTATTATATAATTATTCAATAATCTCAATTTATAATGTGAACTCAGGATTATAACGTTGAATTTGTTAAAAACCTTGTTATAAAATATTTTCACATATTTCTACTCTTATTTCTTCTACATCTTGCATAATTATACATTTGTCGAAGATGCTTTACAGATTATGGACGTGGAATTTTAATTACATTTTAAATGCTGAGGGAAATAATTAAAATTTTATTAGTGAAAGATTAAGAATATTCAGTATCTATGGTAAATTTCACGTCTTCTCAAGACATTTTTGATTTAATTCCCCTGTGTTCTGTTTCAAATTTAGTCAAACAGCAGTAATAACATAGAGATTTGACAACCTTGTAAATAATCACAATTATAAGGAGGAGCATGGAATAAAGTAAAAACCAGACGTCCAGGAGTCTCCTCTCCCACCAGCTCTGTTTCATACCAGGAGACCTAAAATGCGCCGTGTCATGTCTTAAAACGTATTCTATCCACCATGCACCCAAATCCGCTGAAGCCATGGGTTGGTCCTGAGAGCGTTGGGATACGATCTTGGCATTACTTGAATAGCTATATGCATATAGAAATTTCCTGAATAAATCCTGATGATGTTACAAATTAATGATAATGAACAATTCATTGCGATTATTGCAACTGAATTAATACCTTGGATTATAAAGTATTTCATGTAGAGCGGATCGGAAGGAGTCAAAAGTTATTTCCGACAGCTCCAAATGTATGCCCACGCCATGAACCGCAGCAGCCCTGGCCATACTGGCTTGGTCCCACCAAACTGGAATCACTACCATTGGAACTGCGTAATGAATTCCCTGTTGAAAACTCATGGCGCCACCTTGCGTTACAAACCCTTTGCATTTGGGATGTGCTGATTGCAATGAATAAAAATATCATCTGAATTTTTGAATACTGTTCCAAATTAAATTAGAAAAGCATTGTATTTCTATTAAATTGATTAATAAATTCAATACATATGTGATAAAAAACAATATTTAATTTAATAAATACATAGTTAAAATAATAATGACTATGTTGCAAAATAAACAATAACACAGTAAATTGACTAAATATACAGCAAATTATGTATTACGAATACAAAAAAATTAATAAACCTAAAAGTTCTTGCTGAGGGAACCATTCCATGGGTAAAACATTACTGGGCAAGTCCTCAGGAGCGTCTCCATCCCATTTCCAAAGGAACCGGACAGTTTGGAAGGAAGCGACTGCTCGGAAAAGGTCACTTCGGACATCAGTTGGCAATTTATTCACGTTAATGATACTACCGAAACTAATGAAAATAAATTGTTCCGCGTCCCCGATAAAGTCATGGACTGCCTTTAGTATAAATATAATGGTTTAAATTTAAAAATAATAAAATATCTCTAATGTTCTTATGAGCTTACAAGATTAATTGACGTACTAAGTAAATAAAAATTAACACGTTTAAATATTTTGAAAATATAAATTTTTCTTTTATCAAACCAATGAATAATTTTTTTACCTTTGGCAATATCCCTTTGGCATGTCTAATATGCATTCCACCAATGGGAACAACATTTGGCGGTAAAGATCGTGGATACGTGTAGGGGAACCGTTCATTTAACAATACAAGTTCCACATTTTCAAGTAATTCCTCCACAGGCGGAATCCCTTCACCCAAACTCTGGGCAATGATTTGATTTAAATTTGGAAAGAAGTACCAATAAGCGGACAACATCCAGGAAATGGAATTGATAGAATAATAAATTCTATCAGGAAGCCAAGTGCTCCCGAGTGTAAAATCCGGTAGCCAGGAGGATTCAATGGGGACACCTAGCATGTCCGCATCCCACATAAAGAGTGCTGCTCCAGTATTGAACCAAATAAGCTTTGATTTCATTTTGTACGCCACAGCAGCTGCCATTTCTTTACTCGGGAAATCCCCGACGACGATATCAAATTTGCTTGTACTCACAAAATTCACAAACTCCTTGTCTTCAAAGAAGGCTTTAGCTTGGTTAATTATCACATCCGCCCAGACATTTCCCATCATCAGGTAATCGTAATTCTTATGCTGAAGACCCCACGCCACTGCATTCTCTCCAAGCTTTTCATTTTGTTTAACCACAGTTTCGTAAGGACGGGATAAGTTTACTTGCAATATTCTGGGATCATGAGTTTCTGGATTGACAGCGGCGAAAAATGTCACTTCATGGCCCAAATCAGCGAGTTTACTTGCCAGGGGCTGCATTGCAGCTCGGTGGCTACGACTTCCCAATCCTATGAAAAATAAGATTCTATCTGCCGTGGCATCTTCAATAATAATTAATAATATGAGTACTAACAATGTGTTCCAAAACACTTTAAACTTCATTTTACAGTGTGTAATAATTTGTTTTTTGTATTATACAACGTATTGAATTTACAAATAATATTAGTAAAAAATATAAAATATAGGCACAAAGTCAATGTGCTCGATTAATTGATGCTCTGGCACTTTTGCAAAGATGCAATCCTAGCGCAATTTAACTATATACAGCACTATAGATCCCATTGGGATGATATGTAAATAGGAACTGATTATCTCCGTGTCATTGGGAACGAATAGACCCCATTTGAGAGGTTATCTCATGGGCTGTACATCATAGGACTGTCCTGTTGCCAACTATAAACGACACTGCATGGAAGAATCATTTCGTGTTTAACCGGTTCTTTACATAACCAATTAAAAGTTTTTTTTTAATCTCGCGATAAATAATTTATTCCACAAGTGCAGCACTGCTCCACGCTAATAACATAAAATGATTTAAAATGAATGGGTAAGTGGATGAAAAGACTCGTCATAACGAGTCTCTTTATAAGGGCAGATCCCCTATAATGGCAACAGTTTTTCTTCCCTCGAAACATACTTACCTATATATACAATTTTGACTTTTGTTAAAAAATTTTCTTTATAGTGGTCAAATTTTGCAACTTTCTTATAATCAGTCACCTCTAAGTTTTTGTTGATTTAATTGCTATGCTTTTATTTGATGAAAATTTTCAAAAAAAAAGATTTGTTAATATCCCTAAAGTATTTCAAATAAAACCCGACGGCGCAAATTAAAATAAGAAAATCTTCGCACTGTGATAATTTAGTGTTTTATCGAAGGGGCTTTTATTTATTGCTACAAGCCTATAGTGGTTTATTCTAGAAAACTACCACGTATTAGAAAAACAAAATTCTTCCGAAGCTTTAAAATTCCATGCTCAATTATCAGCAATTTTCTCTGATTGACACCAAAAAGTAAAGATTAGGACAAATTGGACAATTTTATTTAATTTGTCTGAATAATCCCATCAAATTAATATCGTCGGTGCAAAGTGGGCTATCTCAGAATGTGTCTAGCTGCAAAGTGGGACATCCACAACAAGGTATGGGATAACTCAACTATAACAATTCACAATTGCTGTGTAGTTGAAAATACAAGCTCCGTACGTTTTTACTTTTTAATCTAAGTTAAACGGGATAACCCATCTTGCATTGAATTGATGGTGGATATCTCATCTCGCATTTAAATTCAAATATGGAGATAACCCACGTTGGACCTCCAGCGACAATAGGTATTAAAAGTGTTATCAAATGACAACTGTTGTACTTCAAAAATAACTTACACGAGGTGGTTAATTGGAATAAAGTAATAATTATTGTCAGAATTCGTTGGTTTCCGAAGTTTCTTTCTCACTCTCGAGTTTACTTTAAAAAATTGGAGTTATTTGTTTCGGGTTTTCTAAAGTTTAGTCTTTTCCTTATTTTTCAAAAGGATTAGCTTATTGATATAGCGGAAATATAAATCTTTAAAAATGTTCACAACAAAAACTCATCCAGCTATCCAAGTCATAAAACATTGCATTCACTTGTCCATGTTGCCATTAAGATTCACTTCACGATCACTAAATCGTCTAGAAGTTGTATCTCCATTAAAAAAGCTTCATTTCAAAATAAATGTGGTGGTATATTTCATTTATACAGCATTCCTAATTTTGAGATTCATTGTCAACAGCGTTAAATCGGGAATATCAACGGAATTTATATCGTTTTTAAATGCTGCATTATTCTTTAGTGTTCTACTTTGGGAGGTTTTAACGCAGGAGCTTGCGCTTACGATTTATATTAACCATTTGATTGGAGTAGATGAATTAATGGTGGAATTAAATCCCCCAAACGATTTCACCAAAGATACAAGAAGTTCTGGTATTAAAACTTTGAACAGAATTAGACGTTTTATTTCCTCCACCATTTTATTGTATTTTTTGAAGTTACGCTCCCGGCCACAGGAGCCTTATCATTTAACATCCCTGTTGTCAAATCCTAAAGCTGCGGCAAATTTTCAGAAAATAGTTATCTCTCTCTTTTCTGGTTACGTTTGGTGCCTTCAATGGATTGGAGTTGCTTTTTGGGTGGTTTTGGTGTATTACCATGCATGCGTCATAAATAATGCGCTGAAGTAAGAAACCAAAATTTCAAAAGTGTATTTTTTAAAGAAATATCAAAAATCAAAATAATTATTACAAACGTGCCACAGATTTTTAAACTCCTTTTAATTACTCCTTTTCTGGAAAGGTTCCTACAATCAACCATAAAAAATTTCCACAAATCCCAGCAATCCACAATTCTCTATCGCCAACTACAGATCCTGCAAATTGAACAAAATGGCTTATGGCACACCATGCAGACTAGCTTCATTTTATTGTGTTCCGCAAATTGTATTCTTAACTTGTCCGAAATCATTGTCAAGGGCTCGTCTAAAGGCGTTTTTGCTGTCGTGCTGGCTTGTTACCCCCTGTACATCGTTATCAGCGCGCTCGCGGACCATTACGAACTGTCTCGCGGGATTATAGAACAATGGCGGGACGGGAGATATGATCAGCTTCAGTCACCTTGGTTGCGGAGATTCTTACAAAGCTGTCGGCCATTGTCCACTCAAAACGGCGGCTACGGATTTGTAGACAGGCCAATACTTCTCACGCTTATTAATATCATCGTTACTAATTCGGTCACTCTAATTATTAGTCGTCAGAAAATTTAAAAATAATTTTTAGACTGTCTTTTAGATTGTGATTTAAAGCGTGCAATTATTTATTTACATTAAAAATATTAGATCAAATAATTTTATTAGCGGACGATTAAGGAGATTTAGCGGGGTGTTTCACGGCTTTTCTTCAAGACAGTTTTGATTTAATTCCCCTCTTTTCTGTTCCAAATTTTGTCAAATAGCAGTAATAACATAGAGATTTGACAACCTTGTAAATAATCACAATTGTAAGGAGGAGCATGGAATAAAGTAAAAACCAGACGTCCAGAAGTCTCCTCTCCCACCAGCTCTGTTTCATACCAGGAGACCTAAAATGCGCCGTGTCATGTCTTAAAACATATTCTATCCACCATGCACCCAAATCCGCTGAAGCCATGGGTTGGTTCTGAGAGCGTTGGGATACGATCTTGGCATTACTTGAATAGCTACAATGCATGTAGAAATTTCCTGAATAAATCCTGATGATGTTAAAAATTAATGATAATGAATAATTCATTGCAATAATTATTGCAACTAAATTAATACCTTGAATTATAAAGTATTTCATGCAGAGCGGATCGGAAAGAATCAAAAGTTATTTCCGACAGCTCCAAATGTATGCCCACACCATGAGCCGCAGCAGCCCTGGCCATACTCGGTTGATCCGACCAAACTGGAATTACTATCATTGGTACTCCGTAATGAATTCCCTGTTGAAAGCTCATGGCGCCACCTTGCGTTACGAATCCTTTGCATTTAGGATGTGCTGTTAATTTGAAAAAAAAGTTTAAATAAGAATTTCAAAGAAATGCAAACAATTTTTACATGCTCACTATATGTAAAATATAAATGTCCAAATAAATTTCTAAGCGATCACTTTCAAATTAAAAATCCAAGAATGAATTCCAATAAATTGAATAATTATAAAATATTATCATAATTAAATTTTTATACCTAAAAGCTCCTGCTGGGGAAACCAATCCATGGGTAAAACATTGCTAGGTAAGTCTTCTGGTACAATTTCATCCCATTTCCACAGAAACCTCACGTTCTGAAAAGAAGCGACGGCATCAAAAATATTTTTCCGCAATTCCGCTGGCAGTTTGTTGACATTTATAATGCTCCCAAAACTCAAATAGACAAATTCATCTATCTGGTGGACGAATTCCAGAATTTTCTGAGGAAAATAAAATGATTTTTTAAAATTTAGGTAAATACATTAGATAAGATTTTTTTACACTTTTCATTTCAGATGCTAAATAAACTTTTTATATTTCTATCTAAAAATACTTGACATACCTTTGGTAAAATGCCTTTAGAATGTCGAATATGCATTCCCCCAACAGGAATCACATTAGGAGGCAAAGCTCGGGGATATGAATATGGAAAGCGCTCATTTAACAAGACAAGCTCTACGTTTTTCATCAGCTCTTCCACTGGTGGAATCCCTTCAGGGAAACTCTGAGCGATTAATTGATTTAAAGTCGGGAAGAAATACCAATAAGCGGAAATCATCCAGGAAACGGAATTCAAAGTATAGTAAAACCGATCAGGAAGCCAAGTGCTCCCAAGTGTAAAATCCGGTAGCCAGGAAGATTCAATTGGGATACCAAGCATGTCCGAATCCCACATAAAGAGTGTTCCTGCGGTATTAAACCAAATTAGCTTCGAGTTCATTTTGTAGGCCATAACAGCTGCAATTTCTTTGCTCGGGAAATCTCCAATTATGAGATCATATTTGTCCGTATTCACAAAACGGAGGAAATCCTTGTCTTCGAAGAAGGCCTTAGCTTGGTTAATCATCACATCCGCCCACACATTCCCCACCATAAGGTAATCAAGGTTTCGGCTTTTCAATCGATGGGCCACTGATAGCTCACCGTGATTCACGTTTTGCCCAATTACAACGTCGTAGGGGCGGGTAATATTCACTTCCAATATTCTTGGATCATTAATCTCTGGCTGGACTGCCGCTAAAAACGTCACTTCATGGCCCAAGTCCACTAGTTTACTTCCCAATGGTTGCATTGCAGCTCGGTGACTCCGGCTTCCTAAACCGATGAAAAGTAGGATTTTTTCAGCCGTAACGGCTTCAATAATAATCAGAAGTGAAAACAGGCACAACGATACATTCTCGCACTTTATAAAATTCATTTTGACTATATTTTCTTATCACAGATCAATTTATATATTAGATCATGCTACCTCATATGTCATGTGAGGAATTTAAAACTTTCATTAATTTTTATTTATTATTTTTATAATATTCATCATTTGTATTATTTACTTGAAAGTTTTATTACAATTATTTATAAGCAAATTGCAACCATTAATATTAAATTTAAATTTTTATACTCATTATTTACTGTAATCATTTTTACTACATAGTTCTATTGGCTACTAATTCTTTGAATTTATTCAATGAATTTATTTTTATATTCAAATTTTCAAAGATATTTGTTAATAGCACTGATACTTTAAATGTAAACTAATCGTGCGGTAAGACGGAAAAATTAATATAAACTGATAGGGTCACTTAAATGCTTGGGACTGATTATAATTTAAGAGATAAATATGAGTAAGTATTAGGTCTTACCCTTGGCTTGGGGTTACAGATCACGTTCTCCAAGATCATACGTCTTATGATTCTATGTCTCATTAATATTTCATACTATATAGTCCTTGAAATATTTTGTTAAATATTGCTTTATTTTGGAGAGATTACTAAATGGCAAAAACGGTGCACACATTATCAGTAAATTGTACATATTACTACTGTCGTCGTCGTCGAGCCCAATTGAACAATTTTATTTAAACGTTCATAACAAGCGGGCTTTTATTTAATTCGTTGCTTTCCAATGAAAACTAGAACTAATTTTGCTTGAAAAAAAAATTATTGTTTCTATCAACCTCCTATAAAAACATAATTTTTTCCAAAATCCGTATTTCTGAATTTCTGATCGTAGAAAGACCCATACGTCAATCGAAAGCTTTTTTAATTGCAATAAAATAACAGCAAAATTTTGCGAACTAGCCACTAGAAAATTCTGGATATTTGAATATACTTACAGATATGCAATACGTTCAATTTCATTACAAGAATCAATCGGGTTGTATTCTAGAGTTTCTAAAATGTCCCTAAACAAATCAGTAATTAAAAATCATCAGAAATTAAATTCTCTGAAACTCCTCTTGAAACATCTTCATCTTCATTAAAATACATAACATACGAACATAATTTTGGGCAATAGCTCTTTAACATTTATAGTTCATATAAACAACTATAATGAAACCTTCACTAATCGGCTTTGATATGAAGGCCCATAGGAAAAATAAATTGCTGGGATATGAACATTTCGTCGGCAAGAATCTAGTAACGATTACAACGGCTCACGTTCTAGCTCGTCAGTCTTTCGACATTTAAAATTCAATTACGTATTATTTGTCAGATTTTATGTGATACATTTAGTTAACCATATGATGTATTTATAGAACTGTATTTTGAAGCAATCCAATAGCTTAAATGTGTAAAATGTTTAACTACTTGAATGTTGACGGCGAGACTATTTTTGACTACCTGTACAAGGATGAGTCCATTAACTATAGCGATAAGTACAGGTTGTGCGTAAATAAAATAAATGTGAAAATTAAATCGATAAATAAAAGGTATAATTAAATAATAACACGGCCAAATTCAAAGGTTATATTATCAAGAACCTGGAAGATTACTATTATTTACAAAAACGTAAAAACAAAATCCAGTGTAGTGTTAAAATTCACTGCTCAATTATGTATAGTCAATTTGCTTGTTTAGAGACAGGAGCAATATAATTACACTCGATCCAAACTATGGGCAGTTATTATTTTCTGTAATAATTCCAGTATGTTTATAATTATAATGTTTACAACAAATGGGCAGATGTATTTGACTTGACACTGTCATATTCAAACTACAGCAATAGTATACTATACTGACTGATTTGATCATGATCGCTTAATTGGATTAAATACCGCCATTTTTTTCAAAATTACCCTCGTCTCACTCTCCTTTGTTTATTTCCAGGGGAAAATTCCCATAGTTTTCAAGCTGGTTGTGTGTTCGGAGTTTCCAAATTCTCAAAACATATTTACACATTAATATAAGGGAAATATAATTCTATAAAAATGTTCAATACAAAAACTCCTCACCCGACAATCCAGATATTAAAACACTGTATTTACTTTGGAATCCTGCCTTTAAAATATACTTCGCAATCTGAAATTCATTTAGCCAGTGCTTCTTCCTTTAAAAAGCTGCATTTTAAAATAAATGTGTTGGTCTATTCATTTTATACGACATTCCTGGTCTTACGATTCATTTTGATCAGCATTAATTCAGGAATATCTATAGAATTCATGTCGTTTCTAAATGTAGCATTGTTTTCTTGTAGGCTACTTTGGGAGGTTTTAGCTAAAGAGCATGCTCTACGCATTTACACAAATCATTTAATTCGAGTGAATAAATTAATGGCAGATTTGAATTCTTCAAAAGAGTCCAGTAAAGATACGAACAAATCTTGTAATAAAACGTTGAACAGGATTAGACGCTTTATATGCTCTACGGTTGTGGTATATTTTTTGAAGTTACGTGCCAAGCCGCAGGAGCCTTTTCATTTGACGTCACTTTTGGAGAATCCTAAAGCTGCTCCGAAATTACATAAATCAGTTATCTTCATCGTTTCTGGTTACGTTTGGTGCCTCCAATGGCTTGGAGTTGCTTTTTGGGTGGTGTTGGTGTATTACCATGCAGCTGTAATCAAGGATGCGCTGAGGTTGGAATAAATATTTTTTTAAAATGTTATTCCTTATTATATATTTTTAATAATAAATAAACAAAATTTTAAATTAAAAAAAAATGTCCTTTTAATTACTCCTTTTATAATGGAAAGATACCTGCAATCAACTATGGAAAATGAAAACAAATCCCGCCAATCCACAATTCTCTATCGCCAACTACAAGTCCTACAACTGGAACAAAATAGCTTATGGCGCACCATGCAGACCAGCTTCATTTTAATGTGTTCCACCACGTGTATCCTCAACTTTTTCGAAATCATCGTCAAGGGCTCACCAAAAGGGATTTTTGCTGTAGCGCTGGCATCTTACGCTATGTATATTGTAATCAGCGCCCTGGCTGAGCATTATGAACTTTCCCGCGAGATTATTGAAAAATGGCGAAGCGGGAGATATTGTAATCATCATCAGGATCCTTGGCTTCGGAGATTCTTAAAAAGTTGTCGGCCATTGTTCACACAAAATGGCGGCTACGGATTTGTCGACAAGCCAATGCTCCTCACGCTTATTAGTATTATCGTTACTAATTCAGTAACTTTAATTATTAGTCATGAGAAAATATAAATTGGTTTTGGTCTTTCATGAATTCGGTGTAGGAATGTTTTCAATATTTATCTTAAGTTGATCGTTTATTAAGGATTGTTTTGACTATGTATTGTAATTATATTATCATCATTAGTTTAGGTATAATTAATGTTATTAATTTTTAATCGTCTATTTATTTAATAATTTTAATTTTAATTAAGTATAATAAATTAAAATTTTCAATTATCATCAATTCTTTCAAACTACATGCAATTCTCATTTTTAATGAATAAAATATTAATAATCAATTATGATTTATCTTTTAAGCTATCCGTTACGAAGCAATGACCAACTGTCGTAATCTTTAAAATTGACATACATATTTAATTATAACACGCGCATGGTCTTCAGAAAATTATACAATAAGAATAAACTATAATAATTATAGTAGAATTATTCTACTTTGCGGCGTAATGCTTGTAACTAAAACTATGTTTTTTAAATATTTATAACAACAAGTTTAAATTAGGAATAATCCGTGCCCAGGCGTTGCTTAGGAAAAAACCGGAATTAATTTTTATTAAATAACATGTTGATTTTCATATTGCGAGACCTTCTTTTATTTTTCTTCAAAACTTTTCTTTTTTGAAGAATATTTTTTTAGCTTTCCCAGTCAATTGTGCGGTTATTGTTTTTTGTCAAATACCGAACAAGCTCTTATTACTATTACTATTTACGGACAGTACAACAAAGGATTTTCACTGAAAATGCAATTTTATCATTCCATCAACGCTAAAACTGTGTCAAAAGTCAAATGTTTAAAAAAATCCTTACTGGTATTAGTCAGCGTAGTTGCTTTCATGGTTCTGTTAAGTGAAACAATAAATAAAAACTATTCACAATATAACCATGTTGTCAAGGCTTGTGATAACTGTTTAAAAATCGTGATTCGTAATATTTCCTTCAGCCTTAAGGATCCGTTGGAACAACCACCAGCTGTTGCCAAACCCTTGTTCTCCGTACGTACCTTCATATAATTTTCAGAAACTCATGACTTTTTTTTAATTCATTAAATTCTTAAAAGTTATTTATTAAAAGTAAAATTATTAAAAATATTTTCTTAAAATATTTCAAGAAATTTTCCCCAATTCAGATCAGAAGTAAATAAATACAAATATTTTTTGAAGTAATCCAAGATTTCAAAAATACATTTCTATTTTTTTTACAGATATCCAACGAACCAGAGCCAACAATACTTATTGCAAATGTGAGCAATGCAAACCAAGAAAATGTGGATTTGATTGTCAGTGACAATAATAACAAAACACAAAGTGAAAAATTGATCCTGTTTTATACCACAAATTATGGAAGATCCTGGTTTCCGAAAAACTGGAGACCCACAGGTAAATTTTATTATGCAACAAATTGTCCGAAGAAATGCGCTCTCACTCAAAATAAGTCCCTGGCAAGTACAGCAGATGCCGTTGTGTTTGGAGTCCTGGACACACTTTACCATACACCGTATGCCGTTCCATAAAATTATTTTTCAAATATTATTAATTTTTAATTTTTAAAATAATTCATTTTAAATATAAATTTCAGTTACCATTAGGAATAGTACGTATTTGAGTGTTAAATATTTCACGGATTATTTTACAAATGAAATGGGAATGGATATTATTTTGTCCGCAGACCGAATCAACCAATGTTTCCCCACTTGGCAGAGCGTAAAGAAAACCAAGTGTGGGTCGGCTACGTCGTTGAGCCCGCTATTTATCATTCTGTTCAAAAACTGGAGCTGAATTATTTGTTGAATTGGACCGCCAGTTTTAGATTGGATTCTGACGTTTATTGGCCGTATGGTTTTTTCTACAAAAAGGCTCACCCGCTGGGGCTTAATGTAACTGCTGGACCAAGTGTGACGTTATTACGGTAAAATAATTTGATCAAATTAAATTAATAATTTAATAAAATAAAATAAAATAAAATAAAATTTAATAAAATAAAATAAATTGTTTAATAAAATAAAATAAATTATTTAATAAAATAAAATAAATTATTTAATAAAATAAAATAAATTATTTAATAAAATAAAAAAAATTATTTAATAAAATAAAAAAAATTATTTAATAAAATAAAAAAAATTATTTAATAAAATAAAAAAAATTGTTTAATAAAATAAAAAAAATTATTTAATAAAATAAAAAAAATTATTTAATAAAATAAAATAGCCAATTTAATAAAATAAAAAAAATTATTTAATAAAATAAAATAGCCAATTTAATAAAATAAATGCAAATTCTTTAAAAATTGAAATAATTTCATTAAATGTTCTCCCCAGAAAAAAGAAGCTTGCCGCCAGCATGATTTCAAACTGTGACGCATGGAGCAATCGTGGCGAAATACTTGAATCCCTCAAAAAATATATGTCCATTGATTCATACGGAAAATGCGGGGACATGAAATGTCCAGAAAACGTGGATTGTCGACAATTTCTTGGTGAAAACTACAAATTTTTCCTTGCTTTCGAAAATTCCCTCTGCCAAGATTACGCCACTGAGAAGTTCTTCAGTGCTTTTGAATATGGAATGGTTCCAGTAACTTACGGTCTCAGTGATTACATCCAGATCGCGCCACCATTTTCATTTATTAATGCTCTAGATTTCCCCTCAACCTCAGTATTAGCCCATTATTTGAAATATTTGGACGAGCATGATGAGGAATATTTGAGATATTTTGATTGGAAGCGTGAGTATGCACAAGCCAAAACAATGTACAATGATAATCATCACGATTATAGTTTTTGCACTCTCTGTACTAAATTATGGGAGCCAAGGCATCCAAAAATCATCGCCGGGGGATTTAATACTTGGTGGAATCACATTAGCAAACCTAGGGAATCGCTTAGAAATGATACACTCGGGAATAAACTCCTTCTGAATTCTAATTCTGGTTGCATTTCAACAAGTTATATTCAAAGTTTCGTTAGAAATAATATGTATATATAAACTATTAAAATCCTTTCTTTATTTTGTTTGGTTTGATTTCTCTAAATCTACTGATTAGTTATTGTTTGTGTAATTTTTTGAATTTGTTAACAAGAAGTACCAAAATAAATGTTATTAATTTACAAAAATTCGAAAAAATATTTTAAAAAATGTGCTTCACAAGAATGATAAAAATGGCAAATTGAACTGCAAATAATAAATTTATGCAATTATTAAAAGGTTGGAACTCAGTAGCTAAATCCACGAAACTTGTGCAAATACTTGGATAATACCAACAAATTTTCTCACAAATTAGCAATTTCCGCTGATTTTGCGGGCGTAATTAAAGGTTAATTAACCTCATTTACGTACCTCTGCATTCAAAACCTAAGACCGCCATTGTTGATTAATTTGTTAGCAATCGACCAGTATTTGTCAACTATAAATATTAACAACTATTATATAACTACTATATTATTTGTATATATGTATGTATGTATTTCAAATGTGTCAATAATTTTAAGTGGATATCGTCGGTGAAGATGCAAAAAGTGGGATATCTCCATTTGCGTCCAGTGGGACATCCATCAATATTTTAAGTGAAAGGTACGGGATAACTCCGCTAATTTTGAATTGCTTTGTAGTGTGAAGATTTTAAATATAAACTCCCTCCGTTTTCAGTTTTGAATGCCATTTAAACATGATATCCTATTTTGCATTTAGGTTTAAAATGAAGATAGCTTCCTTTGCATCTTCACAGACTAAATATTCATGAACCGTGTACTTTAATACAAATTAATTACTTATAGCAATAAATCGTTGGTAAATAAATTCTCGTTGGAAATTCTTCAATTAACTCAAACTATTTCCTACACCTAATAATTTAAATTTATACTTATCCGTCACACAATTTAATCGTTTCAAACGCTCTTGACAAAGAGAACTGTCTGGTCACGAAGCAGACCAGAATTAGTTTATTGGCAAAATTTTGGACATGTAGATAGGGAGACGTTGATAATTATTACGGTTTCCGTGTTATGTTCATTATTAACTTCAGTTCATTACAAACAAACGTTAATCTTTCAGCAATAATGATTCCTTACCAGTTTTGTGGAAACTAAAATAATTTATTTATTACATCTTTTGGTACAGCACCAGAATTTTGAGCCTTAGTAACCAAAGGTTCCACGTCTTAAATGACAAGAAACTTGTCAAAATATTGGTAACATGTTAGTAAAATCGGAAAACGTGAACAACATTTGGCTTCTAGCCTGGATTGCTAAGTTTTGCTACCTACCAATTGCCATAATACAAGTAAATCCCACAGCAACAGCATGGGCAATCGAATCCAAGGCATTTGCAAATAATGCAATAATTCCCAGCCGATCTCAACGAGTTGAGCTCAAAACTGCAGGGACAAATTGTCGTATGGTATTAGAAACCTCACCGATGAGGCTGCGCGTGAATAAATTTCTTATTGCGTATAGTTACTTTCACACTGGCTTTCTAATTGGGCGTCTACTCTTGAGTGTGGCGGCGGGAAAAGGGGAAATCAGCCGAACGGCCGTTATACTTCACACTTCCCTATGTGCATGCTGGTGTTACGGTCTGTCCATTCATCGAGGGATTATCTGTAAATACCCGGAATACACTGTGATGATTTTTAACAAAATTGTTAGACACATGGAAGGTTAGTTGCTTTATAACGGTGAAATTTTGTAGAATGCCGTTATAAAGAGTTCCATTTGTAATCGTCATTTGTGAAACAAAGATTCTTACATAATAATCATGAGATTTCTTTAATTTTTGCAGATCAGAATTCCAGAAACATTAAGTGTCTGTCTAAGGAAGAACTCTTTGGGAAGTATTTGTGGGCGATGTATGTCGTAACTGTTTTCATGTTTTCGGCATTTCTGGTTGGCAACGCTACGGAGCCATATTTTTTGCCATCGTTGATAACCCCTGTCCATCGCCATTGGATTATAATCCTACTGTTGACTGTGGTCGAAATGAATGTCGTGCTCACAGTTGTGGCAGCCCCATATTTGCTCTACATCCTTCATTCTCAGATTTTTGCTATGATTTGCTCATGCGTTAAAACTGTATTTGACGACGTTGGGAAAGGATGCGACATCCTTGGGTAATGCAAGGATTCTTATGCGTATTCCAATGCGAGCTACGAGATAAAGATATTTATATGATTAACAAAGACTATAGATTAAATTATCTACTTGTTTCAGGATATCAGCGCATGAGAGCGACTACAACAACATAAAGAATTCAGTTAGTGAACTCCGTCGGATCCAACTTCTTGTTAAGTTATTTAACGTGAGCAACGCATCTATGATTTTTTTAATCAAAATCTTCCTCATGGTCGTAAGTATATTTGGAGGTTTTGGTGGAGTTCGGTCCTTTGAGTCTGAACCCGTGACCAGATTTCTATGCCTCATATTATGCATTGATGGAGTTCTTGGGTTCGGACTATTTTACGACAAAGCATTCCAGATTTCTGACAATGTGGACCGCCTCAGAGCTAAATTGCAGTTAATAATCGTTCAATGTGATCCGCCTTTGAAAAAACAGGGATTGTCTAAGGATTTGTTTTCTATCCCCACGTTTGGAGTCATGGTTGGAGGCTTTCGGCCCTTGGAAAGAGCATCAACTCTAATATTTCTATATTTTGTTTCGACCAGTATAGGGAATCTACTCGTATCCTCCAATAAATAGCAACGGTTTGTAATATATAAGTTGCTCTTGTGTATAAATTATGAGGGTAAAAGTGTTTTTTTTATAAAAATACAATCCAAATTGAAATACATTTAAAAAATATTTTAAAATTCATTTAAAATTTCCAACAGGTTTTATAAACACTAACCATGTTTAAATTCAACAACATCAATATTTAACTATTAGTTTTTTTTAAATATACATATAAATACAAAATTATTGCAGCTTGAATAAAAAGGCAAATATAGACCATTTGCAAAGTAATAAATCATTGCAAAACAAATAGAAAGTAAATCCAAAATTAACATAATTCCTAATCAAATTGCAGGTAAAAGGCAAATCCAATTTATTTCAGAATAAAAACAACACACCAAATTTAAAGCTGATGAACTGAAAATCAGAAATATAAAATATGTGCATTCATTGCAGAAAGAATTAAAATGGAAAGTAATTATAAGTACAAACTAATTCTCCATATGTAAAACAATTTAATTTAATAATATAATAGTAAATATAAATAAATACAAAAATAAATGCAAATAAATTCAAAACAAATTTAAAAAATACAAAGTAATTTTAACCAGTTTCAAAATAAATATAATCAATGTCAAAACAAATACAACTAAATTCAAAATAAATTCTAAATAAACTCAAAACGAATTCAAAATAAATACAAAGAAATTTAATATAAATACCTACCAATAAATACAAAATAAATTCAGACTGAATCCTTTGCTACAAAAGACAAAAACAAAATAAATTCAGACTTATAATCCTTTGCTGCAAAATAAATACAAAATAAATTCAGACTTACTTATAATCCTTTAATACAGAAAAACAGATACAAAATGAATTCAGACTTAATCCTTTAATGCAAAATAAATACAAAACAAATTCAGGTCTAATCCCTTAATGCAAAATAAATGCAAAAACATTCAGCAAACCTTCGTGAGATATTATTCCTTCATAAGAAAAGTAAGGGTAACATATAAATACGCGCGTCATACACACGACAACGGGACATCTGAGTTAGCAATCAAGGTGTGGTGTATTATTGAAAGGTTCACAAGGACCCGATGCATTTGTTCGAGTGAAGGAAACAATGGCGGCGTTGCTAAAAGCCTCATCGGGAAGCCCGTATAGGAACAGAAGCGCAATCTTATTTAAGTATGTATTTCAATGGAAATCCTGCCAGAGTTCGTACAAATCTGAAAGTTTAGCAACGCGCCCAATATCGTCCATGCTGACAATAAGCTTACAATTAGTAAGAATGTTTCTGTTTTTTGTTACGTGCAAAATTTCGAGAATGAATAATGACCTCGAATGATTTCAATCTCAACAGTGGACAAGTAGATAATGATCAGAAATAATCCATAATTAAACGCATGTGTATGTGAATAACAAACAAAGAATAAAGGGTTGCCTGTAGAGGAAAGAGAGAGAGAGAGAGAGAGAGAGAAAGAAAAAAAACTGCGATTGCCGATACATACACTGCCTGACTGTTTTTACGTTTGTTCGTGAGTGAGCGGATGACCAATTATGGAAGCAATAAGTTTCCAAAGTTAAAATTCTTGTGTCAAGTCAGTCTGTCAAAAAGGACATTATGCGTGTATATTCCCCTAAAGATCGTTCATCTCTGGGCCTTAAAAGGAGTCCTACAATATTCCTATTTTACCCAACTAACCATGCACTTACTTACAAGCATCCTCTCCTATTTACATACTTGATTTGGCAATACACAGCAGTGGATTTTGATTTCCATAGTATTTACACTTTTTTAAATTGATTCCTTTCATCTCCCATCAGCGACTCTTCTTCTTCTTCTTCTTTTTCTTCCTTTTGCTCATTTATACATAATTACCTACACATGTGGACTTATTATGATGATGTACATAAATGTGATTCTCATGGTCTCGATTTTCATCAGAATTTTTGGCCAACAATTATTATCTTCGAGGTGGTTGATCATAAGGAATAAGAGTGTGCGGGACGATTTGTAAAATGTTAATTAAAAGCGCATTTAACCAGATTTGATGGATTGGAATAACATTAAGTTAAAATGAATATATAGCAAATTTATAATGAACATAGAATAGGAGTTTATAAGAAGGGCTTGGAAACTTTCTCTTTTCTTCGCTTTAAAGTTTTGCAAAATGTTGGACAAATTTTTACCTCAAATGTTTGACGAATTTTTGACTGATTACATCCTTTTATCTCAAAGTTTAGACAAATTTGTGACCGAAAGTTTGAACAAATTTCTCATCAAAATTTTGCAAAGAGTTTTTCTAATTTTACCCTCAAAATTTTGCAAAACATTTATCTAATTTTACCCTCAAAATTTTGCAAAGAGTTTTTCTAATTTTACCCTCGAAATCATGAAATATATTTGAATTTTTTTTTTTAATAAATATTTTGCAAAAAGTATTTTGGCTTTTTTAACGGGACACCTTAGTTGATTTTTCGTAACGTAATTCGGTAGTTAGTTTTACTTCATTCCTTTAATGAAAGTTTTTAAAATATTTCCTCCTTTGTTTTTCTCGAGTCTTTATTAGGGCTTTAGGTAAAATTAAACATTTTTGTACAAAAATTTTGAATTTTTTCAAATTCCAAGATTTTGCTCAATTTCGTTAATTTAAGCTCCAACTTATCCACAATTACTTAGAATTTTGCTACCAATTTGAATTTTCTCACATTTAAGCTTTTTCGCGAGATTCCAAATTATAGTTTCTTTGATGACGTTCAAGTGTCGAGAATAAAAATTTCCCCACAGCAAAACGGAATGCATACATTGCGGAGCTTTTTTAATGTATCGCATTTTGCGCTGAACCCCAGCCTTATAGTGAGAATGAATACAGAAAATAAATGACCATGTCATTGGATGATTGTCGATAGGAAAATCGATTTAGATTTGGGAATTAAATGAACTGTCCGGTTTCCTTTTCTCATTCAAAGGCATTTACGTGAAGGGAATTTTGTGAAGGGGAAAGTTTTTGGTAATTGTCTTTATTTGGTCATTGAATTGCCTATGGAACGCTGTATAGTCTGTAAATGTGACAATCACGACAATATTATTGTTATGTCGTTATGTGTGTTTGTGTGAGTGTGTGTGTGTGTGTGTGTAATAAAGCTATGACGAGAGAGGGAAAAAGAAACAATCGCCAAAAGAATCCAATCGGATGGACTCACTTATTATTATATTCATAGAGTTAGTATAGTATAATCCACTGTTTCCGATTCAACTCGTCGTGTGTCCTTTCCTATCTCTCCTTTTGGTGTCTATCATGAAAATGTTAACAATGGCATTCACATCCACTTGATACTTTCGGCAGCGCTTGTACAAGATTTTACACGCTGCTTGCCCCTGTGCCCGCGTTGTCTGTCTCTGTGTGTGTGTGTGTGTGTTGGAGGCTCGTGTGTCGGCACTTTTGTTCTTGTTATTTGTCAACCATAGCTAACAACAAGTGACAAAGTTTTTTTTTTATTTTTTATTTCTGTGATTTCCTCCCCGCTTCTCGACGTTTCAACGTTTGCTTGGCGTGCCCAAATTTTGATTTACTCTTGTCACCAATTTCCGCTGTTAATTACACGTTGATTTGTATAAGTGTCTTCTTAAAATTTTTTAATTATTCAATTTACACAACTGCCTGGTCAGCTAACTTTTCCGCTATAGAACTTGCAATTTGTGGAATATTCCGGAACACCAAGGAATGTTTTAGTAAGTTTTGGAATTTATTTAAAGTATTTTTTATAGTTATTTTTTAATTATTTAATTTTTTATTTTTAAAAGAAGGATGTATACAGAAAAGAAGGATTTATCCCACCACTCCAATCAAACTAATAACTAATTTAGCAAAAATTGCTGCTACGTACGCAGAGATGTACATCTGTGTTACCGTTGCGTTACTTTACACTACTTTCGATACGTCAAATAATGGCGTTATTTATCGTTCCGTTATTTGCAA
>JAQGAK010001251.1:0-36777 GCA_034696945.1 Lipothrix lubbocki | reverse complement strand
TTATTACTATTATTATTACTATTATTATTATTACTATTTTTTTTTATTATTATATTATTTTAATCCATAATTAAAAAGCTACCAACTATTAAGTACTACGCAAGTTTAGAAATAAATAGCGCTATATCTCTGGTCTCTAGTTTTGTAGTACCGCGCTGGATAAAATGTAAAAATATTGGGGGGTATACCTTACAGTACGGCATCACTAAAAAATTCCGTAGCGCAAATACGGTACACTTGATTTTCCTTGGCTTTCAGAATGGAACGGATGGTGCAAATTGTGTACTTGTACCATAGTGATGTGATGAGAGAAAGAGCGAAACTTCGGCGTATGGGATAAACTTTATGGAGCATCGAAGCGAGTAGATTTCCTCTGACAATCTTTTGTCGCCAGTAAACGAAGTAAGTACTTTGAAGTGAAAGTTGGTCACTGATGAGAACAGAAACAGAAGTGAGAATTGAGTTGAGAGGATGAGAAAGATCCATTGACTCATCTCGAATCCGAGTTAAAATACTTTTAGTTTTCTTTTCTAATGACCCTTCTACTCCCTGCAATTCTCTCACTGGTTATATGAAGGGACTGCAGGAAGTTTTTAGATAGATAAGTAGTGTTTCATTTTTAATATGGGCCTTATATTCTCCAAGATATGGGCTCTCTTTGGAAACGAAGGTAAGACCATTTGTGTAAACAGCTTGATTAAAACTATTTCTTGCCCCCAGGTATTAAATTAAATTCATATGCGTATTGGGTGCACTTACTATTTTCTTAAATTTCATATTGCATCACAGATTTGGAGACAGGAATAATTAGCCATAAGAAATATGTATCTATTTTAGTATCCCAATTTTATGTATAATAAATTACAGGAATTTGAAGAATGAACTATTTTAAAATTGTGTTATTATTGTGTACTTAAAATATTTCTTTCATTTTGCAACTTTAGAACATAAAATCGTCATTGTGGGACTAGACAATGCGGGCAAGACGACGATACTTTATCAGCTAATAATGAATGAAGTTGTTCAGACATCCCCAACAATCGGTTCAAATGTTGAAGAGGTCACGTATAAAAACATCCACTTCGTCATGTGGGACTTGGGTGGACAACAGAGCCTACGACAAACTTGGACTACGTATTTTATAAATGTTGAGGTTTGTAAAACTTAACATTACATTTTCTTTAAATCCTTTTTTATATCCAGTGATGCACGACATGTTGACGTATGTATTTATGTATGTTTACTTTTATTAATTTACAATTAGTTTCGACATTCGTGGGTACACACGACTGACCTAATTTGTATTATAAATAGTGTTATAAATGTAAAATGATATTATAAATGTAACATGGTACTATAAATGCAAAATGTAGCTTATGAGTGTAATATTATGATTGCACAGTTTGTGATACTGGTGGTTGACTCAACGGATAGTGAGAGGTTGACACTGGTTCGATCAGAATTAGACAACCTCATGAATTGTGATGACCTGCAATCCGCAAGTTTCCTTATCCTGGCCAATAAGCAAGACGTTAAGTACGTGTGTATTGTTTTATTATGTATCTACTATCGTGTTAGCGGCTTAAATCCTTTTAGAATTTTTTTAACTGGAAGTTTCATTCTATTCTTGCTACAGATCCTCGTTGTCTCCCGCCCTTATAAGCCGAGAATTGAATTTAGATAAATATAAATCGCGGCATTGGCAAATTCAGCCATGTTGTGCTCTAACTGGTGAAGGCCTTACCCAAGGGCTTGAATGGATTGTTTCAAGAATCAAACGATAGACTTTTACGATTTAAATATAAAAATAATAATTCTATCGTTATTCCGAGTCTACCATATGATGTATTTGTATCGAAACTCGTTTGGGTAAACAACCCAACAAACAACAAAGGACGGGGATCTAAATTTTTAATTTAAGGGATCGTTTTCCAATTAGGTCTGCCACAAGAGTAATGTTATGAATCATGAACGTTTTTTAATTAATTATAATCTACTGTAACTTTGTCAGGATTTGTTAAAATCTTGATTCCAGTTTTCTTCCAGCGAAATAATTATATATGCATATATATCTGCCTTGTCCTCTTGTAATTACTTTTTTCAAATTGAAGTATGAGTACTCTGTAAGTTTATGAATATAAATAAAATGAACTCTAATGTATGGAAATTCGATGTATTCTGTATCAGTGTTGTTCTTTGAATAGCTTGAATAGATGCACTAAGTAAAACAGTACTTCTTATCTACGTTGTTGGAACCTCATAGTCTATATTGGCATTTAATACTACGTAGCGAGTAGCGAACTTGTTAGTTGCTTATTAATCATTAATAACGACTACATCAGTAGGGACAACGGTGATGATGATGAAGTGTATTTCAAAGCCGTATACGTTGACCTCAAATATTCAAATAAATGGATTCGTTAGTTCATTTGTTCAGTTTGCTGACTTCTGCCAATAATGTACATATACCCAAATAAGTCATGACCTCTCAGCAATATTTTTCAAGATTTACAATTTTATTTGCATGAGAACTGCAAGACTGCTCAGATTTAACAAATGTCACAGTACAGTGTTCATGGAAAGTGTTATTTAATTAATTAGCTTAAAAAACATTAACACGAATTATAACTTGACAAAGCCAAATGAAAAGAAGTGTTTAGATTACAAAATCTAATAATTCATAAGTTCTGTTGTTGCTCTTAAAAAATTACATGAAATCTTCAAAATCATCTACATCGTCGTTGTAGGAGTTGAGCATAGCACGGTCTCCCTCGACGTTTAATTTGGCTTTGTTCTTCAATCCGGATGATTTAGCAGAGGACACCTTACCAGCTGATGCTTTCTCATTCTTTGACTTTTCGAAATACAGGGCTTCTACGGATGTCTTTACTTTTTTTAGCCGCCGGGCTGGAACTGCAATAAAATCAATCGTTCGAAAACTTTGTACTTTAACGAACTTCCATGAATTTAATAAAATTCTTCGTAGCTGAGAGTAGATATTCGGTTAATGTCAATGTACTTACGAAATAGACACATATCTTGAATGAAATCTTCGAGGAAATCACCAAATAATACACGTTTTTCAAGTCTTGTCAGGTCGGTGACCAACCGTTTCCGTAAATCATCAAAATCATCCTTAGTTTGGGGGTCCCCACTATTGATTTCAGCCGAGCCTGTGAGTGACGGATAAAACAAATCAAAACAAGCTACGCGCAAATTCCCGTCATATACGAACGCATTTAAAAGGAATCAAGAATAACAATGATCCAAGTTTACCGAAAGCTTCTTGAATTCCACGGATTTCAGCAGCTTCCTTTAATTTCTCCTGCTTTAACCTCTCCGCCTCAAGTTCCTCGGGAGTTTTATTCACGTCCATCTTTTTAAGCATGGCCTCATTATATTGCCGATCTTTCTCGGCAATTTTACTCTTTTTACTGTTTTTATTTTTAACAGGAACGGTAACAGCTACCGCGCCGCTTGCTTCCGCATCGTCATCATCATCCCAATTGTCCTACGAACACAATAAAAATTTGTATAGAACACTAATTTCATCCCAAGCCGATACCCAGATTCCACAAAACAGACAGACCAACAGAACAGCTCAAACGGGTCAAAGATAGGAAATACGCAGTTCAATATGGAATGCTGTAAAGTGAAAGTGAGTGGATTGTATATTGTACATATAGCCAGTAGCCACATGTGACCTCCCACATCAAACATACTTGTAAAGCAATACGTATTCATACGTTATTTACATACAAAACTGATCAAAATTTGATTTAAATTCTCAAGAACCGTCTGCACTAATAAGGAATAAATTCTAGATTGAAATTTGAGTAAAATTTCCCTCACCTTGATAGTTTCTTCCTCATCCTCTCCATCCCACTTGTCGACACTACGCAAACCACCGGATTTACCTGAAATAAAAAAACTACTCTTAGCTCCACTGTATTTCAAGTGGTTTCGGAGAGTAAACATCCGAGTAATGCAATATGAGATAAAAATTTTCGAAAAAAATTCGCTAAAATATGTAAAATTTAGTTAAATTTGTAGAGGAAATTTTCTTACCCCAGTCTTCGTCAGCCATCCTTGCAGAATGAATTGGAGAACCGGTAGGTGGCAGGTGGAGGATTTCGAGCACGTCTTTGCTTCCCTGCCGCACAATTCTCTCTGCTTACCCAAAACCCAAAACACAATCACATGAATGAATCACAATAACAAAATCGTCGCTTGGCCAAGATTTAATATCTCATCTCATATATATCTCTCATCCTTGCAAGTTGCAAGGGGTGGATTGTCATAAGTCAAGCGAAGGGGCAGTGGAGCAACATTCTTGTATACTTTCAATCTTTCAATATATACACAGTTTCCAAGTATTCCCAATATACAACATCCGTATGTGTCACCGCTACACATAATCTCCCTTCCTTCCCTATTACACGTACATTATTATATTATTAACTATCCATCAAAGGTTGACTTCTGACCCATCTTTCTTGAAAAATTCCCACAGACATGCGGACATGAGAATGACGACTGTCATGTTTTACCCCCTAAAAATATATCAAAACATAAATATGATTCATGTAAAATTTGGACAAAAATTGTCCCTTCGAAGGGGAGAAAAGTCATTATTAACCAGCAGAGAAATGCCTTAAGGAAAGTCTTAAGTCTCCATCGAATGACAAATTGTCAGTGACAATTATTTAAAAGTATGAATACAGTTTGAAAGCTTGATTGTCAAATAATTGCAGTGTAAAGCTAAAATTACTTTACTACCTTAAATTACTTTAATACCTAAATTACTTTAGTACCTTTTCTATTTTTATTTCTTTGACCTGAGTCTGTCCCCTTTCTAACACCTTTATGTCTGTGACGACACACAATCTATCTGCTCCTCTTAAGTTCGATGTGTCACTCTAATAATAATTTTGTATATGTAGTACGACGATGATGACAGTAGAAACGGCTGCACTTTGAGTTTGAGTCAATGTCAGGTTATATTATGGAGTTGATTTGACCACTGACCACTCGTGCTCAACTTTTTATAAGTTGTCATTCATTCCCTTAGGTTTTTTTTCCTTTGTCGGAATATATTCATCATAAGTCCTGATCCTGATTAATAATGAGGAAATTCACTTCAATTATGAACAATACATGTTACTAATGTTCTACCTATTATTATTTGGTCAGTTATGGCAAAATAGGATCACCTAAATATCTGAGCAAATGTACTTGGGAGGGAGGAATTTTATTTTTTTTTAAATTCAACTTGTATATTGTTTGACGTGTGTTATAAATATGGATTTAACAAGTTGAATGATTAGCATATGGAAGGAATCGGAATAAAAACAAATGTTGAGTTTGTAGATGGATGTGAACACATATATAGTATATGACAAACGATGAGTAACAGTAAATATGGTTGAATTTTCCTTGAAATTGTGCACGCACAAGTAAAGTCATTTCGAGAATTTCGTCGAGGAAGCGAGTGAACAACCCGAGCGAGGAGAACTGGTGAGTTGAAAAGAGTGGTGACATACATGACAAGACTAGATTTGAAATTGATGGTTTTATTTAGCATATATATATATATATAATAATTATAATTATTATAATTATTTATCGTAGTAAAATTTTGTAAATGATTATTTAATTTATATAATTATTATTTATTATATATTTTATTTTCATCGTAGAGGATTAATAGATTTGATATTTATCTGGAAGAATGAATAGGTCTGGATACAAGAGTAAATATACGCAATAACAAAGTAATTATTTATAACATTAATTTCAAATAAAATTGGCAAAATATCTATTCAAACATGTACAACCAAATACGGCCATGTATCATCATATTGTGTATAGTAAATATGATTAGAAAACACAGAAAGCTTATTCTTCTAAAAACAGTTGTTGACAATCATCACTCAAATAACATAATATGTAATATTAGACGTTCACTGTTTTCAGCGTAATGTGCGTTACTAACATTTCAACATTACAGTTCACCTCCGGCAAAATATTTGTGATTTCGGGCCAAACCGAAACGGTTACGGCAATAGAGCATAATAGATAGAATAACGCAAGCGTGCGAATCATTATTAAGATATTGTAACGGATAACATAATAATACATGGAAAAAGCAAAAAGAATGTCATTTCATGTAATGTAGGTTTAAATAAAAACAGACATATTACAATAGAAAACGAAGCGTTTTTTCAAAGCAAACAGCAAGGGCGTGGCCGTTTTACCGGTTGCGGACATAGAACAGCTCTAATTGCTTCATCAAACACAGTTTTAAGTCCTTTTTGTGTCAGGGCCGAACATTCTAAATACTTGACAGCTCCGATTTCTTTGGCCATTGAGAGTCCTTGTGGGTACGTTATTGGGGCCAATTTCTTGTCTTTTAACTTTTCTACAGTCGACTTGTCATCACGAAGATCCAGTTTTGTTCCCACCAAAATTATTGGTGTGTTTGGACAATGGTGACGAACTTCAGGGTACCACTATAAATATAAATCAAATCAAATATTCGGATTAAAAACGAATTATCAAAGAAGAGTATCTCACACAGAGTAAAATACATCCCATCCTTCGCTCTATTTTAAACACCGTAGGTAAGATTGAAGAGATATTAATTCTGAATTTTTGAGGACGTAGAGTTTGTACAGTACTACACTACCTGAATTATAAAAATGTGAAATTAAGAAAATAGGAATTCAAAACTTCCAATTCAATTATTTATTTTATTGTTACCTTTGCTCGAACGTTTTCGAAGGAGGCTGGATTGACAAGTGAAAAACAAATGAGAAATACATCCGTTTGCGGATATGACAAGGGTCTTAAACGATCATAGTCTTCTTGTCCAGCCGTATCCCACAATCCCAGATTGATGGGTTTGCCATCAACCATCACATTGGCACTGTAATTGTCAAATACTGTCGGAATGTACTCCTGCAATGAAATAATTCACAAAATGATACTTTCACCGTTAAAAATACATGTCAAATCAACTATTATTATCATTTACAATGTCAACCGTACCAGTACAGTTTACGCTATACATATCTTATTACAACGATGTAGAAATAATTCTTCCAAAGGCACAAAATATTTACACCGAAGAAGGTGCGCTTAGTTAAGAAATTCTGCTTTATTAGCATTAGTGTTAATCGGGTAATTCGAATTCGAACATATTTTGCTGACTGATCAGCTAAATTTCAACAACAACATGACAAGCTCAATCAGATGTACTAGTAAGTCAGATCAGAAAGGTGCTTACACCAGGAAAGGCATTGGTAGTGTAGCTGATGAGTAGACAGGTCTTACCCACGGCACTGTAATAATCCAAAAAAAAACAATCATGATATAGAACCGAGACAACCGAAAACCGAGAGGTCAAAAGATCCGCCGACAACAACAAGATTTAAACTTTCCAGGAGCAGCTGGATGATTGCGGTAATAAAAAATGCTACATAGAATAAAATCTCAAAGACAAATCTGTAGACTGTAAATAATTAATTTGTTAGTTTTCCTTACCCATCCCCAACAACGACACATTTGATAGCCTGCATTTGTTCGTGATATTTTGGAAATAAATTTGTAAAAAAGGATGCGAGACGACGGAACGGAGGATTCGGGAAAAATGGGATGATGCGGCTGGGTCACACTTAAAATTTGACGTTAAGATACTAAAGGATGACGAACAAAATGGAAAGAAAGGATTTATTGTTGGATAAATGTTGGACAAAATAGTATTAGATTCATTCCAAATGAGTAGTTTGTCCTGTGTATTACAAGAGTTAGTAATAATAATTTTATCTGTTGTTCAGGGCGGTGGTTTTGTCTATTAAGGTTTTTAGCCTATAGGAGCAGTATGTGTGGCAGTGTTGGTGGCTCTGGCCTGGCACTACCTGCATCCCATTCCCATATTCCCATACCCATTCTCATTCCCATTTCCCATTTACATTGCCCATACCCAACCATACCAAAAAGCATACCCAAAGACCCATCAGACTCTACACACACTTACACATTTACAGTCTCATTCCCTCAACAACATCACGTGCAATATCCATCGCACGCCATTTCAAAACCAAGACCCATAAGACCAAAAGCTCAATATGTCTCCTTTAAAAACTCAACTAAACAGTACCTCTTTACTCTTCTTATAAACTACTCTCTCTCTCTCTCTCTCCCTACTCTCCTATATAATATTCATATACTCCATGCTCCTCTCTCTCTATTTAATATTAGTGTACTATTACTTGCTTAAATGCCTTTATGCTTAAATTAAAGCTTATATACTTACTTATTACACACAAAATTATATTTCCCGTTAATCCACCAAAACCCTCCCAACACTTCAATTCCTCTTATTCCCGATTTATTATTATCCTGTTTCCCTGTTCATTCTCTTATACTTTATGTATATTATGACTTTTATGTACCATTAATACTTTAAATGTACCAACTTTAATATCGTCTTATTTACTTACGTTTTAATAAAGCTACCAGATTTTGACCATCAAAAAAGTAGACTTAAAATTTTGTTATTACATTTTGCTGCTGCATATAAAGCATAAGAACAGTATTTCATTAGGTGCTTACTTACAGCAAAATACCCCCCACAATAAAGCGCTAACACATAATGCAAAATTTTCTGTATTTTCGAAACATATTAAAAAAAATTAGTTGCAATTTGGATGTGACAATAGTAGATTTAATGGATTTGTAGAGTTGATTTTGGGGGAAAATTGTAGCGTAGACTTACAATTATAGTAGACTCTCCAATTTTTCAGTAAACTTAGGGTTCAAATATAGTATAGTTAGTCTACTATTAAAGTAGACATATGGTAGCTTTACTTATGTACACTCCACAGAATGCCATTAAACTTCCAATAAAGCCGAAAGTCATCGTCTCACAATCAGTATAATATACATATATGTGTTTTCCCCATTAATAGAATCGACTTGAACCGAGCCTTCTTCCTCATTCCTTCCCTAAAACATATTTTTATATATTCCATATTTTTACACCTAAGTGACATGGTCATCAAACAATTTTTACAAGAAAATAAATGTTCATTTTAATATATGTCCAGTATTGCTTTTATCGTCATTTAAGTACTTACTATCAAGTAGGTAGCTAGTATAGGTGTAAGTAAGTATATACATCGAAGCTATTATGCAATGGCAGGAAGACATGAGAAAAATCATTGTCATTGTGACGATTGTGAGGCCGTCTGGGGCAATGAGATCTTTTCGATTGAATTCATGTTTTAGTTTACCTTAAAATTAGTTTATCATCAGTGTGTAACGTGTACAGCAGGCAGCAGGTCAGTAGCTTATATAGAGAGTATCAACTTCCAAATGTTAGTTTGGAACTGTGGAATCTTGTTGTTAATAGAGACAAATTATTAGACTATTTTATAATCACAAGGATTTTTTGTAAAGACCAAAGTGTGTATGAATATGGAGAAAATGCAAGGCTATTTTACAGTTGAAACCACTTGAAAGTATTTGATTTCAACTTACTGGATACCCAAATTTACATTCAATTAGGCATTTTTATTCCCTCTGATCCACTGCTTTTGTTGCTTCTTTGAAACTGAAGCTACTATAGGTAGTATGTATAATTTACTATTGCAAAATGAGGATCCTTTGGTACGTCAGAAAATACGTAACCTATTTATGTATCAACAGTTGTGAATTTAAACACTTCCGAAACCTTTGGTCAGACAAAAATTTTGCCGGAACCGTATTTTAAATACATTCTCGAGTTGAAATATTCTCATTTGGAATTGAATTTACCTATTTTTGAAAGAAGCAAATGACTACTAGATCTAATTAATTTGCAAAGTTTTGAAAAGTACAAATAAGGAAATAGGAATCAAATATTAGTTTAAGTTCTGCATCTTTTATAGTATGAACTCCAAAACATAATGAAAATCATAATTTAGCAACGTCAGCATTACAAGCAAATTGTAAGTTTACATGGGGAGAAAGTATCTTCATATCATGATTAATACCTACCTAGGTATGTAATTATTTATGTGTACATTATTGATGATGCTTACAATACAAACATTTTCAGATTTATTTTGTATAGAGTATTGAGAGAAAGTCAGATGTGGGAAATGTGAGATTTGATGTAAGTTTTTGTCTTTCACTTCACTTGCCCCAAGTATGTATCTGCTTGTTTTAGACGGTAAAAGTGGAATTACCTAGTTGTGTATACATATTCTTATTTATGTATAATATATCTACTATATAATTATGATAACAGTCACGATTATGATATATATTATGTATATTTACAGTTCATTTTCATATAGAAGTAATAAGCGTTGTCAGAATATTAACACATGAACAAAACGTTTGTCATCTCCAGATTGATACCTATATATTTGTGTATCGACATGTTTTCCACATATATCTTATCCGGTGGAAAATATTAGTCAGTTTTTATGCAAACTGATATGACAGTGTAGAAGGGCAGGACTGGAGGAAATGGAAATGGGGGATATGGAATGGACTATGACCATTGGCATTTATATGTATGTCCTTTAGTAAAAAAATATATTAATTATAGACTCCATATAGTCTCCTATTCGTAGAGCAGATATAAAGCAGGTACCTGAGATTTAAGTGGCTCACTCGTATAATCTGCATATATGTAATTATTAATTATGTAAGTATAATATATTTATTATTGGAACTTCTGCTAAGCTACAAGTCCCGCTGCGGTATAATTTGTACGGTTTTATTATCAGTGAAACCATCATTTTGTGGTTTTAAGCTCACTCACAGTCCAACTGTTTTCGGTGTAACTTATATGTATATTAAATGCAAAAAGTATAAGACAAGGGATAATGATAAACATAACAACAAGTGACGACGATATAATATATTTTTTTAGAATAATTTTTATTGTTATTTCTGCAACAATTCTTGAAGAAACGGTTTCAGCCGTGATGCCGTAAAACTTGTAGTAATTTGTGCCAATAACATTGATTATACATGTGTTTAATTTTGTATTACTTGGACTTGTCGACAAACAGTAAACCCGTCTTAAAATAACTCACTTGAGATGCTTAAGTATGCAAAAAGGTTGTGCATTACATGTTGAACATATGTATAATGCCTTAATGGTGTACACACTACAGATTATTAGATTCCCTCTGCTCAAAAGTTCATGTCTGTAGTATATATCATGGCTACATGTTGAGAGAAGCTAATAAAAAAACCTAAAAATGTCAACAAGGCAAGTATGTTGATGGAAGCTTCCTCAAAATTTACAAAAGTGCATAGAGTAGAGTAAATGTGGCTGGCTGCCACCCAAAAGTCAAGACAAGACAGTTGATTTTTAAGGCAAACAGTCTCCATAATGGATCCAAGGTGACGGGGAACCTTCAATCATTATTTATTGTCAAAGCCACGAAACGGGAAAGTAGTATTTTTGCATAATGTGTATACCTAAATGCACAAGGTCAGTTTAAAATTGGAAGCATGTTTAAGCTAAATGGTCATTTGTACATTCTGCTCTGCAAGGTGACAAAAAGCTTATTCATGCATCAAATGTATACTTCTGGCTATTCTAACACTTATCGTTATAGTCTCTTGGGAAACTGCATAACAATTTCCCTTCACGAAACACAATCTTCAGCATAATCTTCTCACACTCACATATTGCTTTCGAATACAAGAATGGAATTATTAATACCCAGGAGATTTTTAAATCCTCTCCTATATTATAAACAACACCATCAGATGCATTGAATATTATGTTACACGTAAACGTTACTTACTTACACGCTTGAATAAATGATGTAGGCCATATCAATATGTAATTATGATATTCCATTATATTGTTTCCTCACTCAACTTGGACTTAAGTGTGTAATGCTGGAGTGATTGCTTTTATAAATGGGACGGTAAAATGTTACTAAAGGATATAGAAATAAAGCGTATGCAAAATTGTAGAAATCATGTTCATCATTAGGAATCTACACTTGACATGTAGAATAAATTATGAGTTAAAATGCGTATTTGCTTTGGGCACAAGGTGAGGGTCGTGATGGATCGAGATTCCTCATCCACCCACACACGGCACTACCTATACAGCTACCTTAATAAATTATCAGTGATTATGTGACGCGTTTTCAGACACCAGCACTTATTCATTAATTCATAAAGGTTATCTTGTAAATTGCTCCACGGATTTAGTTTCAGCCAATTGCAAATACAGACAGTTATATACAACGTAATATATCTACTTATTATATGAAATGTTATAGAATCCTTGTTAAAGTGCTTTCTGATTTTAACATTTTATGCGAATGAGGGTGTATTTAATTATGCTTATGCAGTTATACTTGAAATTGATGAACTTTACCCTTGGGCAGAGTATAAATATTGCTGCATAACTTAACTTTTAGGGACGAAATAAAGTTGACGAGAAGAAGACGTGTGTATATTTTTATATTTTTTGGATGCTCGTAATTTATTAACTTGTGAGTAATTAACAATTATTGTAATTTTTTTAATGTTTCAAAATTACAATCAAATATTATTTCGACTACGACTTCGACTGATTCATGTTTTGTGTTTATAACCGTTTTACAGCGTTGACAACAATTATATAATTTTTTAGGTATAGAGTTTCCAGCCAGCTATTGTTTCTATAATATCTGCACGGTGTACAACAACTTGATTTTTCAACGATGAACAGCATTTCAAATATATTTTAGCATTCAATTTCAATACATCTAATAAACCACTTTACATAGTTTACATACACAACTCGTGTGTATTATCTCATTCCTAAATGACCAATATATAGCAATATAAATCAGGACAAGCCTGATTACAATTTTTTATCTTTCTCATTTCAATTACCACAATCATTGACAATTTTCAACATGATTTTAAATATAACTTTTCAACATACGGTACGTCCACGTCCGTTGTATGTACATACAATTTTAGTACTTTTGATTTTATAAATTTTTATAACCATAGAATTTACGATTCCCGTTCCTAGCAATTTTGGAGAGTATATACGCATAATTAATTTGTTGTATAATAATGCTAATAATGGCAGACTGTGTAAAAGATTCTTTATCCGCTTACTATTTTGTATATCTCCTCTGTCCGTTTTAATCGATTAATCAATAATCAATTCTGTGTTCAACCCTATTTAACGCCTGTCCCTGCATATTACTTACACTTCTAGATTTATACAATGTTATACATCCTTTCGAACCATACAGAACCTGCTCTTGGTATTGTTTCAGATGAATCAACAGTAATTATTTATATAGTAGGTAGTTCGTTCTTATTTTTTCATTTTGAATAATTCAGTTTGAAACACTATGAAAAATCGACAATTTAAATTGAAACAGGTACGAAAATCACAGGAGATTTTCCTATTTATAATAATTATTATGACAAGTATGTACTTTTAATTATTTCTAGCTTCTCACCAACAACATAAACATAATACAAATAAGAATCATTTCCGTACAAGTACGTTTTACAGTTGCAGATATACCCGAATGAATCCAAACAATTCTATCTGATCTGACAAAAGCTTCGTATATACAATTTCTACGAATCGTAAAAACACCAGAGGACAAATATCAGAAGAGATGGAGGTATGTTCCTACTACTTATTTAGTTATACTACACTATCTCCGTCAACTGCAGAACTCTGTACAAGTTGGTAATAATTAATAATAATTTTCTTCAACTAATAACCACAATAGTATAAACAAATCCAAAATAAAAAATTCGGTCGAAAAATATACCGCTCAAACTTTACACAGATATACGGTATTCATAACTGCGATCTCTAATTATTATCATTTAACAAAAGTAACAAGATGTAAGCAATTATTTTATCAAAAAAAACAACGAATAATAATAATAACAACGAAAAACAAACAAACTACAAAGATACAACACCGATACAAATTTCGAGTACAACAAATTTACATAGTTTCAATTTTTGCAAATGCAATAATAATAATAATAATGTTATTTTTGGCAGACATATTATAATTAAGAATTATTATTAATAATAATTATTCTTGAAAGGTGAAAATTCTAAAAAATAGGAAATGAAAAGTGAAATGGCGATTATACACTAGCGTATATAAGAGACTATGTTTGACATTTCGAAAATGTAATATATAATACATGTACATATATATATAAAACTACAAAAAATGATTTTATTATTACAATAGGTTAAGTTGATTACGATTTTTTTGTAAATTTTTCGTCTGTATTAAAACTACAGTGTTTTTCTTTACTTCACTATTTTCGACGATGTTAAAAAAATCTCTCTCTCTCTCGCGATAAATTTCATTTTAACAATAAACACATATTTCCTGTCATCGATAGGTAACATGTTTTTTATTTAATGCGAACCTACTAATATACACGATCTTATTTTTAAATTACAATATAATAATATATGAATTCAAATGTTGTTTCACTATGTCACACAACAACATTCAACAACAATATTGTTTTGTTTTCCGCTTTTAAAAAATCCTGACGTAATTTCGTAATTTCTGTTGTAGAATGAACGTGTTTACTAAATTTTGTTTCGTATTAAACAGTGATTAATATAATAACGAGAGAACACGAACAACAGCAACAACAACAAGAACTGAAAAATCAATGTAGTTTGTGTCATCTACAGATACTTTAAATTATTGTATATTATTCATACACAATATATAAATCTAATTTTAATATTTTCTGGTACCTATGTATTTTTGAATATGTAAATTATTCGTAAAAAAGTTGTTTGAAAAATTAATAAACAAGAATAACGTATGAATTCACATTTTGGACTAGACCATCAGGTTTTAAATATTACAACTAATTCTTCAGTTAATTAATTATTATCGTATGACAATATTATTAGTAGTGTATAGTTTGTGTGATTTTTCAAATTCAGTGAAAAACAATAACGAGAACAGTAATAATTATAATAGTTATCATTATTGAAAAAAATAAATTGTATTAAAATAAAATCGTAAAATTTCCATAATTTCGTGATTTGAACTACGACGTAAGAGTAATTATTTTAGGATGCTTTTACGAATAATTGTATCTTTATCATTTCCGTTTCTATCAACGATCATCAGCAACAACACTCCATAATAATCAGTTTTATGGAAAATTTATGACCTGCTGCTGCTCATGCTGATGGTGATGATTAAGACGTGATGATAAGTTTTCTCCTTTCTACTCTACTCATTTCCACAAATTCCTCACAAATATTTTTGCACGTAATCATAAGAATAAATTTGATCGGTACCCCTCATCCTTTCTCCACCCCTAATTAAGTTTTTTAATACGAATAATAACAATAATAATGTGACTACTAATGAGGAGCTTCTTTCTCTTCTTGACATTGTGATTTCCTTCAACCTCCCTCCCTGTCCAATCAACCAATCAATCAAATATGTAAGTCTATGTGTCTAAGCAACAAGCTGTTGTTGCTGTTGTTGTTGAGCTGATTGTTGTGGAATCCCAAAGTCAAGAGTTTTACCGTCCAGACCATTTGAAGAAACAACGTTCAAATTATTATTTGACCAGATCTGTGTCGACTCGAATGGATTGTACTTTTCATAGCTAATGAGGAAGTCAGTTGGGGGAGAAATTGAACGGGGACGGGACTGACTCAGTAAATTATTTTGAAGCAGCATGTTGTTACTCGTTCCGTTGCTGCTCACCCCGTTCAGCACATTCGGATGACCACCGTTACCGCCGCCAACAATCAACGATGACTGAATTTGATGCGGGTTGTTCAGGTGATGACCCATGTAGTCTACAAATAAGAAGGAAATTCATAAATATAGAACTTATAAGGGTCGTAATATTACAATGGAATATAAGTACTGTGAACAATATTTTAAAATACTGTCAAGAAATAATCATTCAGTTATAACGGTTTCAAATATTTAAAGCTTTACAGTTGAATTTTTTACTAAAAAATAAAAACAATGGCTTACTTTGTTGCTGCTGCTGTTGTTGAGCTTGCTGCTGAGCAAGTGCCCGCTGCTTGATATAATTGGAAAACTCGGTGGGGCTCATTCGGTGAGTTCGTTTCGAACTAGTTTTGAGTTTTGTCGAGCCAAACTTTGTCTGTGCAAAAGCAGCTGTCGTCATCAGATTAGATCCATTGCCAGTTTTGACTCCAACTCCGTTGACAATACCTGCCACACCCGAGGGACCAAACAAGCTAAATGACTGATTAGGACTTGTCGAATTAGGACTTGGGTTGAATGGCGGAGTGACGCTTTTGTTGTTGCGACCGTCGGATTGATTAGACGTATTGTTACCGTTGGTTACAGCGGTATTAATCGGTTGAAATACTTGAGCGTCCGGATTGAAGGATTTCACTTCACGGTCAGCTGCCAAATCATCCATCATCATTAAACTATTATGAAGTCCAATAGGTGACACATCACTTCCATTCGGACTTCCTCCATTAGAAATCCCGTTTAAATGAGCTTGGAGAAGACATGCCGGATTTTGACTCATTTCCGCCGACCACAGAATTTTAATGTTACTTTTCTCCCCGATTCTGTAGCTGACCTATATCGTGAAAAAATCATTTTTTAATTCTATTTAGAATATAGGAGAAGATGGAAATCACATCTCTCAGTATTTAACGATTTAACTTCTGAACAGATTTTCAAGTTTACCTCTCCGGGGTCAATCCAGATACTCATTTCACCGGGAAGGTTCTCAATTATGTCACCAATGGGCACATTAGCTTCACTTGCAGCAAGAGCAATCACGGTGTCAGTAGGTTGTCCGGTTTTAATACAGCGATACGCCGAACCCTTCATAGGACGGTCAGGGTACCAGTGGTTGGCAAATTTAGACTTGAGGGCTTTTTCAAGCTCTTCTCCGAATAAATTGACTCTCCGCCGAGGAAGTTTGTTATAAAGTTGTGACATTACAAAATTCAGGGCTATGGATATTTCAATGTGCATCTGAAATTTATCAAATCATTGGTTATTACTCTTTAAGTCCCACATCACAAGCGCACAAAGTTTTATACCCAGTCGCTTATTCGCATGTGTATTTTTATTATTATTACAGTTTAAACGAATCTCTTAAACGCATAAATCCCTCGTTAATCCACCTCAACATTTTACATCTGATGTGTGTGCGGCAATTTAGTTTCTCATAAAAGTTTCGTTATTACGCTTTTTAATTACATGTAACGCGGGTAGTATAATACGCAATCCCTTCTTCCTCCCTTCTAATGAAATTACATGCTACCAAGGGAATTCGCACGTAACGCTCAAACCCACAGAAAATAAACAAAAGTCTACAACATAAGCACAATATTGAGTCACGAAGCTACTAGTTATGTAGATTCACACACCTAAACTACTATTGCCATAAGGTGCAAGTACAACTCATTCTGCTCTATGTATTTATGTACCTATTATATATGTTCAAGTAGCCCTTGAGAGACTCAAGGGCTTATAATAGTAATATAGTTTCGATGGATTGTAGTTACCATGTATAAATAAACAGATACTGCATTAATGATGAGCTGAGGAATATTATTATCGAATGAGATTGTGCTTGAGTAAAAGCTCCTATGTATGCTGTTTTACTAAAATACTAACTAAGAATACTCAAGACTATAATACTGCCACCTCAGCAAAGCCACTTTGATATTGAAAAACGGCCATCCACATCGACATGAAGCTAACAAGAGTTCAACCATAGTACAGAATCCAAGTAGTAGGTATGGCACATGGAAATATAGAATATGGGAATAAACACCTCATAAACTAATTCCGATTTACTCCTCAAAATGCTGCATAAATGCTGGCCAGCTGTTCCTGTTCCTTCAATTCCGTGCCAGCAGAGCACTATACTTGGGTGCAGGTTTGGATTTAGAATCCACATGCTCTCTCATCTCACACACAGAACATCTACCTATCCCTATTATCTCTGTCCCTATATAAACTATATAGTAAGTAAAAGCGAATACTTACATCTACTCTGACAACTATACAACCGAGGGAGGAATGTCGTTTCTTAAAGAAAATATGACGCCCGAATATAAGGAAATTACAACACGGGTATTAGAAATCTACATGCATGTGTATAGCTGTAGCTGAGGAATGCATACACACGGAAAGTTACTTATAGATTGAATCCACTTATACACCGCATGTTATGAACAAGAAATCGGAATTCCTTGCAGAAAGAATGACTCTGGAAAAATGTAGGTCGATCCGTAAACATACAAGTGAACGCCAAGCTTTCGTGTAGGAAACAACAAGACACTTTTAGAATTCCCTTTCCTTGCCAACCAACTGGGCCTCTTCTCTTCTAAAAGTTTCACACTACTACGTGTAGTACGATCATACATATAGGATACACTTTTAAATCTACCCGAACTCCCCGAGCAGTATAAGGACAAGCAAAGTAGTAAGCTAATAACAGGATTCTATTCTATGTCTCATCTACAACTATAAAATTTGCACAACTGATACATGTCAAACGTCACGGACCCATAGTGGAAAAGGCTTTTCAAAGGGGTTTTTCATACAAGTCTCTATAAGTGCATGTGCATTTTGGCTCATATGGCTTCCGAGGAGTAGTATTTGGGAGTCAGCACGAGTACTATTAATGGGTGAAATGTAGTTTTTGCGGTGTATAGCCAGAGCGAGAGAGTCGTAAAGAAACTAGAGGAGAATGTTGTTGGCTAAATTTAGGTCGGTCGATATCTCAAATGACGTCAGAGGAAAAAGTAGGAGGAAGAAGGAGGATGAGGAGGAGAAAATATAAAAGTGGAGCACATTTTCATTCATTTTACTGCATTTCGTTACAGTAAATACTCTTTCGGTCCCATACTCTACTACTTGTTTTTCACAAATATAAATTGCCTCAGGATTATATATGTATCTACGTGTAGTGTACACATAATGATATGTACATGTGTACCCGACAACGTTACAGCCAGAGAAATGGAATAAGTGTACATACATATAGCTACAGGAAAGGTTAGCAGAGCTTTGAAATGACATTATACCTCTAAGGAACTAAGGAAGGGTATTACTGGTACGGTATGGAACAAACAGTTGACACTTGTGCCCTCGTCACTTCTATTCTCATCCATGTGGTATATAGTTGTCAAGCTGAGCCGAATTTCATCAATACTTAAATTACCCGTTGGTTTCAAAACAAGGCAAGTCGTCATTCCCACAGGGAAACAAAATATGAAAATCCTGAGGTATATCCAGCCAATATGTATATATGCGCTCAACACGTCTATTTATAATACGCTACGACTACAGCTGTTCCTACTACCCGTGCAGTCCTCCTGAACCCGTTCTTTCGCTCTAATACCTTCACTGCCATGCCATGGCATGGCTCACACAATTCTCTCACAACTTTCACATGCTTGCAATTTCCCTGGTCCCCTCTCCGCAATAAACCCTGTTATAGACTGAAACCCCACTTTGACAATAATCCATCATTCTGAAATCAATCCGAAGCTCACCATCATTTCCTTGAACAAGTCCAAGAAATTGTGTGTGCCTATCTATAGATTACCGACCAACACAAGAACAATAGAGCACCATTCTATGGAGGCAATATGAGAATATAATTACTGGAAACATTCCATTTTTAATCTCCCCAATAGCCTACGGACACTACAATGGCTGATTAAACCGTCAGAAACCGGATTTACGAACTTCCACTGGCTACAGCGAAGAAATGTAATAATGCAGAAAATGCTTGCTTTACAGCTGGAGAAATAGCTAGCCTACTAATCGATCTATTGAAAGAATCAATATGAATATCTATGTAGGAGGAAGAAACCTTACCGATTCCCTTAGACTACTACTACAATATTGATCAAACAATATGTGTGGAAATTGATGAGCTTCATTCCCCACAACGCTTTTCGCTAATGACATTATGTGCACAACCAAGATTATGGTATAGTAGTGTAGTATTTTCACAGCAAAGCCCATTTGGTTCATTCGTAAGTAATTTGCCATATGATATCTCCTGACACCACAGTACGTTTAAATATAAAAGTTCGGGACGAAATGCTGTGCACACACCACAGACGACAGAGAGAAGGACAAGAGTTTTCCGTATTTCATTACAGGAAATGATGGTAACCTTTTAAATTAGTTTGATTCGAAATTGTGTCATCATCATGTGCTGAATAAGGGAGAATTCAAGAAAAACAGTGGCTTAACGTGGTAAACACGACATTTGACAACGTTTTTGCGAAATCTACGTTGAGCCATTATGTAGTCAAACTAAACAGATTTTATATTTGCTAGCCAGTAGCCAGTCACATGTAATCATATAAGTAAATGTGTAATGAGTAATGACGAATGGATTGCGTCGGCAACGGCAAGCGAGAGTGCACTAGTGCATATATTGTGCATATAACCGAGTTTTATTATATGTATGTACATACACAACTTACGAGAGATTATATATTATTGAGTGTATAAATTTGAGAGCGAAGGGGAAGACTAGTCTAGCGAGGTCTGACAACACATAAGAGTGATAAAAATGGTCACATGACTACAAGGAAATATAAACAAAGTAAAAATTAGCAATTACAATTCAGTATTTTAATAAATGCTGGGTATACTAAAGAACCAATTAGGACCGTAGCCTACTGAAACTCTTGATGGTACGAGTATGAGGATCACAATAAGTTTGATGGGAGATAAATATAGAGATAAAAGTTGACCAACACTATGTATTCTTAACATGATCTTGTTCATCTACGTCAGAGCAGAGTGCTAAAATGTCCCTGTGAATAAAATGTGATGCTATACACACATGTTAATATCCTCTACTATACATTTATACAGCTGCACTTTTTTTAACATTTTCTCCATCATCAACAACAAATCCTTACTGACCTGATCACTGTGCTGGAGAACGATATACTTACAGACAGACAAGAATATATTCTAGTAATACAGTAATTATTATAAAAGAGAGGTGTTGCGCAATTATCACAAGGTGGATATAACTACATGTGTGAATTGAGAGCTACCATATGATTCCGCGTGCAAAATTTAAAACGCGTAAAATTAATAATTAAAACCCAGAATTACTATATACATCATATGTGGATACTGCACTATAGCCTATGCACAGTATTGAACAGCTGGAACATGAAATTTTTAATCATAAATGAAAACTATTACAATATTATAACCCTCGATGTATCAGAATCTGTCCCGCTTTCCTCATTATACAGAATTGTGATGTCACACACACAGATTGCCATATATAATCATATGTATTTAAATACAGCGTATGTAGTTATACGTATTTTGATTAAATAAAGAGCTATTATAGAGCCTGAGAGAGCGAGAGAGAAGGAATTGTCCGGTACTGTTAACATACAGACACAGAGCCCAACATGCCAGCAGAGTTGTTATGTTATAAAAAATACAAGTCAAGTGAGAGATGTTTGAAGGCATGCACATGAATACATAACTACAAAATGAATAAGGTGCGCTTGTTTGGTTTTAAAAAAGACATTAGCTAATATAATTTCCAGCAGGAGATACGATATACATAAGATGCAATGCAATGTCGAAAAAAGGCCTGAACGCAAGTTGACGTTTAAATACAGCAGTGAACAGTGAAGACACGTCGAGAATATTATTATATACGAGTTGGGAAGAGTGGAGTATAGTATATATAATAGAGTATGGTTGTTTAAACATCGCAATGACTTGAGCTTTAAAGTAAACTTGTAGTAAATAAGTTACAGTGCAGCAAAATGTATTTAAATGAATCCAAGCTTTTTGCATTGAGCAAATGTGACCTTGAGCACTATGTAATATATTAAGTTTTTTTCGCCTCTCCAACTATATACGCTACGGCTACACGCTAAAACTACAGATGAAAAAGCCCTTGAGATAACCTACTGGTTTTTTATGTTCCTCTTCTGTATATACTCGAACGATTTCTATAGGAAAATGCTATAGTCAAAATTACTACCTCGACGTTGGCAAACTCGGCATCGGCATTTAATCAAATGAAAGTACATATACTCCCAGCACATATACATATATACATTATGCAATTATATGAGGTTGGCGAAAAATACCTTACACACAACATTCAACATTTACAAATCACTGGACAATATGGATAGAAATTATCAATTTTCACCAACTAAACTCTCCAAACTGAATGACTTGTGCAATACGGAAAGTCAATTCTAATCCTGTGGCCATCGCTTTTGTGATTGCAAAAATAGCATCCTACTCCCTATCAACTTGTCTGAGCCAAGGGGAAAAAGACAGGGAATAATAAGCGCCAAAGGAAAACCCAGAGTTTTTCGGTTTAAAATTTCTTGTTTTAAATAATCTTCCTGTCATATTTTTCCACGCAGAGGCAGCAAATAAAATTATTCTCTTCATGACAATCATTTTGACTTGGGTATACAGACACACTCACATACACACACACACAAATCTATACACGAACCACATTTATACAAAATGCGTCATTTCATATTATCTTTGAGACAAAAGATAAACTTGAGAAAAATATTCCAATGCTGAACATATCGTCAGCTAATCCTGTACATAAGTAGCGTATTATAATAAATGTACGTAAGGAAGGTTGACGAAATATCGGCAACGTGAGAAGCTTAATTCCTTGTTCTTAAAGTTGAGCAATAGCCACACACACTTGAAAAAGGCAAGCACAAACTAAAAGTACAAGGTGCTGGGAAAAATATATAGAGAGACACAAGCAAAAATGCTGCGGCACACGTTCCTCCAAACAAGGCTGTGTCTCTCAACCGAAATCTCTTTGATGAACAGAAACATAGACTCATATACAGTGTCATGCTTTTTCAGAATTATAACAACCCTTGGAGGACTTGAAAACACATGTACAAAAACACCATGTTCCATTACACGGAAACTAAAACATCCTGTTACACATTGAAACTTTGCCTAAATAATTTTTGAAATTATATACGGGTAGTTCCGTAGTCACCGTCACCGGCTCTCACTGATAATAAACAGAAACGGCACACACAGTCCTACTCTATTACAGTAAATGTATGTCTTCACTAGTATATGTAACCCGCATTCCTAAATCTCTCCAACTGTGTCGTCAAAACTGTTACTTTCTATACAAGAATTTTAAATTGAGCTCTAATTATTTTTGAACCTTGAAGTTTTGGGTACTTACCTTTGATACTTGATTTGGTTGAAACGGAATTCAGCGGATAAAAATTTAGTGTATGTGTGTGTAGAAAAAGAAGGAGAAGAAGGAGTTGCACGAGTTTGAAAAAAAACTGTAAAACTGATGATAGATATGAAGGTAAATTGTAAATGTTAATTGGTTTTATGTAATTTGGTTGTAGTGTTGTGTTGTTGTTGACTGTGGAACGAGGAGCAGGAGTGAGGGAGAAGAGCAGATGAGTGACTAGCAAGCATATATATTTATATTGTAGAGCCACACAAGCTACTTGGGCCGTATAGGTTCAAATTCGAATGTGAAACTGCCAGTAAAACTAAAGTATCCACAAATACGTTGCAGCAGGCAGGCAGCTTGGTGTATTTTCGTAAGTTCTGTTCAGTGTTCAGAGTGTCCTGATAAATGTTGGCTAAAGTAATATGTAATTGTAATGGATACAGAATACAGAGGAGCAGAGCAGGAGGAACACGAAGAGCAGCAGAGAGTCCTACACACAACAAACAGGCACACAGCGAACAGCTTCACTACCACCAACCACCACTACCACCACGGGCTTGCAAAGTTTTTCGAGAACTTGAGAACTTATCTGACTCGATGCACTCTCTGCTTTAGCTTCAAGTCACCACTGATTCCATGGACTTTAGCAAAACTCGAGGTATATCTAGCTAGCACTGAACTAGCAACGTCAACTAGGAGCTCCACTACCCATGTCTCAACACAGGCCTACATATCCTTTCCCGCACATGCTACAACCTCCAGCACCAACAGAACTCCTACCGAACAAATTCCTCCTTATGAAATTCTACCATACCATACCATAATACCATAGCTCCATTATAATCCAACTTAACCATAGTACACACACACACACACAAAATCCAGCACCATCACCAGTAAACATAGTAAAGTATACTTTACTTTCAACCATCAGCATCAGCTAAACTCAAATCTAAAAACTCATACACTTGATGTTAAAATACTATACATACCTTTCCACAAATATTTCAACAAATGTATACATACACAGCTTATTGGGTCGAGTCAAATATAAAACAGCAGGCTTTAATGTACAATCTACACTCAATACTCTCCTCTACTAGTGTACCTTCACATATTAAATAATTACCCATAATGCGAATATCTTCAACAATATTTCACACAAATATATGATATCCTAGTCTTACTGCTAGTCTTGTGTGGGAGTTATCCCTGGTAAAATCTAATCATACATCATCCAATTTTTATTCAATTCTCGTCGTATATTATACAGGCTTCATTCATTGTATAATCGACAAATTAATGTATGTACACAACACACACCCAACAACAGTGAGCCCAGCATTTATTGTAGATTTTAGTTAAAGGTTATACATATATAATACTTAGCCATATGTCATGTATACATATATATACTATACTTGACACCCTGCAACCTGGTTTTGATTCCGATTCCATCATGATAAAAACTATATAGTACCATAATGTTTTACGAACGTATAGTCTCTACAGATACTCAAGTACTCCTCTAGCTATTATTGTCGACTACATGTGTTCGTCATCGTCACGGACAGAATCACGTTAGTAACCTACTCCGGGGCTGCGCATGTTCTCACTTCTCACTGGACAAAACCTATTCACAGGATTCACATCTCTCTATTCTATATATAAGTACTTAAGTACATGCGAGATGTGATGCAGGATTTTCAGTATAGTGCCACTTCTATTTTAACATCTCATTAATTATACATCTTACGGCATCTTTTTACTCTCCTTTTTCCTTACCATGCTAGTATTTACTTTGATGTTTATAGACACATTTTTAATGTTGTGTAAATTAGCGCTGTACTACTCAATGCCAGCGCCAGCATTATCACCTCAGCTCAGATATTTCGCAATGATCATCAAATCTTTAAGAACGACTGGCTATTAACAATCTGGCCAGAAATTATGATGGAAATTTACAGTGTAGAGAAGAGATAGTAAAAAGTGGGATGTTGTACATATACAATCCTAACATGTATATGGGTATATATGTGTACTCCAGATATACTCCAATGTGTAAGAGTTCTAGAGATGAATGGAGATTTTAATAAAGCTTTGATTTCAGCGTACTAAAAGATCGTTTATTGTCAAAACCGTATGACAAGAAAGGGAACAAAAGGTGTCTTTTATGACATCATCACGGTGAAAATAGTATAGTGTCGTACCGGAGGCAAGAATAGATGCTTAGATGGAACGGTGACATTTCGCTCGTTTTTTGTAAAGCATAATGTTTTTAGGAAGTACTTGTTACGAAGATGTGCAAGGCCACATGATTCTCGTGGAAATAAATACTATTCTACAAGTTAATCTTATACTAATTTTTGTAACGCACTTTAGCGTGAAGTAGCAATTGCATATGAGCATTCCGCACAGCCATTTGGTTATGTAATAAAATATACCGTATAGTTATATAGGTGGTATTGTTGTTGTAGTATAGTTGGTTAAGTAATATTGAAAGTAAAACTAATCTTGTGACGAATTACGTCTTGTTGAATAATCAGGTAATTTAGCAAGTGCAAGTTATGTATATATTTATAATTAGATATACTCATTATGCTTCACAAGCTTTACGATTTGTAGAACATGAATCTCGAAGTGGGGGATGAGGCTGAATTAGTAGAATGAGGAACCGCTGTCTTCTGTTACTAATCTCTACTATATGTAATACTGATAGGTGGATTGGGCAAGAATCTTCGAATTCAGAAACTTTTGCAAAATGGGTTAAGCTCTGTTAAATGTCAACTGCAGGGGAAAAGTATTTTGGGTTAGCAGAGCTTGGAATAGAAGTTATCTCTGGAGTGTGTATATAAATTGTAGTTCTTGGCCTGGTTTTGCCAGGCAATTTCCTTTTCCAGTTGCCTGGAAGAGTTGAATAGATGAGCTGACAGTTGAAAAGCATTTCTTGCCACAGGCTGGGGAGAGTAGTGAATGACGTCAAAAAGCAGGAATCTATGACGTACAAAGCGACTTTATCCAATAAGTACAAAGTGTGTCAAGGTTAGTTCCTACATGGGTATAAGCTTTTTCCATCGATTTGCCATTTTCTCGCTTGGATCCGAACAGCGGGAGAACCTCCTGCTCTACTGTGCTAGTTTGAAGGAGAAAACTTGTGCTCTCGGTGTTTTCTACAACGCATACACAGGATGCTCTCCTGTACCTATATATAGTCAAGCAAAACCAAAAGCTCTTTCTTTCAAGGACTTTCCCAAGCTCTTGTACATAATGTACATATACAGAATACCCTTTTGCAAAGTTAAGCACTCTGCGTGTGTACTATTGTCATTATGACGACGGAGGCAATGGGAACCTTTACGAAAATACAAGTACAATGGGAAGGCTAACGTAAATACGTATAACTATATTGCTCCTGTCATGTGCGAACTTGAGACAAACAGGGAAATTACATTTTATTTTTCTCTGTTATTAATTTTTTTCACCAATTGCTCCCATTTTATTCGTATACTATATCTGTACTACCGTTCGTTCATGCTGGACAATCAATTTCATTGAAACATCCATCTTCAGAGGATATTGAAAAAACTCCAAAACTTTTTTAACAAATAAAGTTCTATACTAAATAAATATTGATATATACTATATCATTATACATACGGTACAATATCTATATTAATGCACTTCATACTCCACGGAATAGTTATGATTTATTGTGTGTATGTATCAACCACGTGTTTACACGGTTACTTCCCGCATGTACAACCGTGTTCCACAGTTGGCAAAAATCTGCGATGCTGTTCCCATCAGCAGCAGAAAGGAAGAATGCCAGTTTTATACTCGTTTTATTGTGCATGCAATAATATTGCATGTAGTAGTTTTTGAAGGAAAATGCTACGTGGGCGCCGGCATAACTTGCATTTACACAATTCTCTTATTAGTAATATGTACCTGTATGTATCTATATTGATGCTTAAATGTTAGTTGTGTATGTTTTGACATTGAGGCCTCGGCGCTGGCTAAAATCTTCGCAATTGCTAAAGGTGAGTCCATCAATGTAAATAATGTAATGGCAAGGACACTTACAGACACTCTCTACTCAGTTTGTTTTTAAACTCGTCTATTATACCTTCGGAAAAGACAAGGTGAGACGAAAATCTATATGCTCTACATCAAATTCCAAGATACCCACACCTCTTTGGCTGGCTGTACCTATATGTGAACATCATTAGTACACTTCAGTACTGCAATGTCAACGAATTATGCAGTATTTATAGTTATAGATTGTATAGCTGTATATGTTTATCTATATATATACATATATGCCTGATATAAATGGTAAAAGCACATCAAATGTACTCTTGAGTTTGAGTATTCAATTTTGTACTTTTGCGAGTACCAGGTTCCAATATTTGTAACGTTATGCAAAGCTAAATTCCTAATTTATGTCATATGTTATTATTATATTCCTCTATATATATTATATGAAAGTTAATGTGGGACTTTGGAATTTAGTCAAAGAAGGCAAACAAACACACATACACACTTGGTTGGACACATTTTATTGCCCAGAGTTATTGAGTTGGTGCAGGCCAAGCTGGAAATCTTTGCAATATGTGACCAGGCTTATAATAATTATAATTACTTGAACAAAGCCTAATAAAATCCGAGGACAATGATGAACATAATCGGATTTCAGCGCGGAATGTTATTTGCTGCAATATATCAAAATGCCCTTTCCTTTTATTCCTTTCCCTCATGTTGTTCAACAACATTACGGCCTTTTCACTTATTTTCCATTTTAACTTAATAAAATATTCCATTAATAACGTTGGGACAAATCAAAGTTAACGAGAAACAAATCTTAAACGCTATAATAATTATGTAATAACATATGTAATTATCTATTATATAGTTATCTTTTAGTTCAACATTTACCATACGAACGCGTCATAAAGCTCAATACTATTTACAAAATTTAATCACAATCAATATTGTGAAGATGACCGAACCGTTAAAAGCTTTATGTAATATTTCGTAATCGTAACATCAATATTTTCTTGCTGCGTATAAGTACTTGTCACCATGAATTTACTATCTTGATTCATTAAAAATTTGAATCCAGATGATTAAATCCTGTGCTATATTAAGTCACTTACCATTGTATTCCTCCGAATCCATTATTTCTCTCTAAAAAATCATCATCGGTTCAAGTAATTTAATAACGACAATCTAATTGCCCTCATACAATCGTGTGTGACGTACGTTCGAGACTGAAATGAAAGCAATTTTATATTTTGCGTCATTCAACCAGCAGAAGCTTTTAATGGATGTGGACTGAAATCGGAAGAGTTGAGAGAGGAAGAGGGTCATTATGACATGGCAACCTTTCAACTATAAAAGGCTCAAATTCTGCTGGCAAACTTTCCTTCCTTTCCATCATCATGCACCTCTTCTATAAACTATAGTCATGGAGGCTGAAGTATGTACTTGTTAAATAATATATACTCAAATAGGCACAATACCCACATGGAAAGTCGTAGTAAATTCATTACATCCCCAAAATATCCAAGGTAACTAACTAATAATATCGAGCGCTTTGATGGATAGGGAAATATGTATTGGGGAATCAGTGTACATCCGATTAAAATCAAGGAATGCTTGATTATTCACTGACACAGATGTGTTCATAAAATTAGTGTACATACATATATGCCATTAAAATTAGTTAATTACATTCTACATGGATGGCAGGTGACGTAGAGAGAGAGAGAAAGAAAGAGAGAGAGAGAACTTTGAAACATTAGGACTAATTTAGAATGTGCGTACATTACCAACTTATTTTCAGTAGCTAATATGCAACTCCATAAACTCGCGTATAGTTGTTGTGTTATAGGCGTGAACGTTCATTTTGCAGGTGCAATCTTGCATAAATTATTTTCTACCTGTGTTAACTATAGTAGTTAGTTCGTAATAATCAAAAGCGACTCGACACTGGATTCAGTCAACCGAAATCAGTTTCAGTCATTTTGGAGGAGAGGAAAACGCTCTGCTTTTTTAAAATGGACCATAAGTCATAAAAGTCAAGTACAGTAGTAATATATCGACGTTAAACAATGACAACGTTTATTCAACAAGAGTAATTGAATAATTTATGACAATAATTCTTTTAAATTTTTATACATTCCGGGAAACAAGAGCGGATCTATTAGTCCTGCCCTATACGTCATAACTCCATAAAAGCCTGCTCTTTACGTTATATAGGTTAGGGAAATTTGCTGTTAAAAATGTTTAAAAAAAAGATTACTACCACATATATTTATTATCAACAGTGAACACACAACGTAGTTTAAGTTTAAGCCCAGAATATAATAATGTTTTCGTGCATTGTTTATATAGAATTTCTGTTCCGTTGGTTTTCAAGCCATTGTTTCATATCTGCTCTTGGTTCCTATCCAGCGGCAGGATGACATTATTTTAATGACAAAGTTTAAAATGAAGTCGTAAAGAAAATTAAAGTAAAAGCGGAGTTTCATGTATACTTAGTAATTACTTTTATACTTATATATAGGCATATAGGTATATACGCAATATCTATACTTTAACCATATTTACAATACACGATCCATAATATATAATTTTATATATATATAGAAAAGGTGGGGATTTAAATATTTCCGTCCACCTGACATCTCGTCAAGCGTGACAAAAGGATTGGGGCTGAAATATGATTAGTGTCGTAAATCTGTGAAATCTGTTGCTCATTATACTCAACGCCTCTTCTCTATATAACGTTGTTTATGTTTGACGGAAAGTGTTTGTGTCATTATTGTGTGTGATACTTTAACCAACTCTCGTACTTTACTATATAACTTTAAAGTAAGTAAACTTTAAAGTACTTTACAAACGTCAAACTGAGGATTGAATTTTAACAATATTAAGGTATGGAATATTAAATTGAGGTGACATATGTAATATAGAATAGAGATGACCATCCGGAGTGAGGCCATAAATAGTAGTTAATTATGAAATGATGAAGGAACGGTTGGATTTCCACGATTAACACGATGGATGAAAGGGTTTAATGAGGGTGAAATAAATAAAAAAGTGTGTGTATATACACTTAGTATATACAGTGGTGGTGGACGGTGGTGGTGGAGCTTTGGACTTGATGTTGTGTTGTTGTGTGTTGGAATCTACTAATAATTTGTTTGCATGATATGGGAAAAAGGCTATAGAAAAAGGTTGAGAGTTGTTGGGTTTGGTGAATTGGTGAGGGATGGAAATGATGATGATGATGGTGATGGAATGGAAGGGATGGACGGAAGTGGGTCCCAGGTTGGCGTGAGTAACCAATTCGCCATCTACCTGTCCGACGGGGTAAGTGCAAGGAATAGACAGGAAATAATTAAAAAAGTATTTGATAATAAGTACTTATCCATTTCTATTTTGTTTTTCCTTTCTTTATTTATTCCTTCTTGCTGTATATTTACACATTAGGGCGAATTACTTCCAACCACAGTAAATAATATACAACCAGAAGAGTGACGAAGTGATTACAGACAGGGAATTGAAATTTCCATGAAATGGCTAGACTTTTAAGTTAATAGTATTTTGTCCTGGGCTATCAGTAGAATCAGGATTCTCTGAGAGCTTCATATTATAAAATATAAAATAATTTAATATAAATATAATAGTTCCCTTTCTTAAATATCAAGAAATAGTTGGAAAGGAAAAAAATTATCAAGGGAGTTGATAATTTTAAAATTAATTCTACTAAAATATGGTGCAAGATCGGAGACAAATAAATATCTTAAGGAATAAGTTAAAATTTCCAGCATATCGTTAGAAATCGGAAACATATCAGTTTCAGTTATCAATAGTTAAACAACAACCTATCGTATGTTGTCGTACATATCAAATCAACATATTAAAGAATGACTTCGAGTGCATCGAAATTACAAATTAGTCACCATCAACCATCAAACATCCCACAATTTTTTCGGAAACCAACATTTAAAATCAGAATAACAAGTAAGTTTTTGTATTTTTTCTACCTGCTGTATCTTGTACTTGACCGTGGTGTGAAGGAAGGTAAGGGCTCAGAAAAGGATGTTGATAGTCATCTTGACTGCGGAGACAGATGGTTTTTACATATACATAATGTCACTTTAGTCACTGTTCTAGTTCAAAGTAGATTAGAATTTTAAATTTGGAACACGGTCGACTACTCCTCTCCTCAGTGATTCAGTATGGCGATGTGCTAAATTGATTATATATTTCCTTGTCCATTGTCTACAGTTTTCGGAGCAAAGAATTTAATCAAGAAAGATTTTTTCAAATTACCCGATCCCTACGCTAAAGTCAGTGTCGATGGTAGCCATCAAAGTTTTTCTACCGAACCTTCCAGGGCTACACTACACCCGTCTTGGAATCAGTACTTTGATCTGTAAGTATTTATTTTTATACTGTTGTTCTTATCATCCGAAGTGCTTGTGAAATGTACATAGACGTAACTAGAACATGATAGAAGAAAGACAGTCAGTCAAAGTGCTTGTGAAATGTTCTCTGAGAACAGAGTATTATTATAGTATAGCTCAATGTTCTAATGTTGACATTTATTTTGTGATAATCCCTATGCGCAGATTTAGATTGTGAAACTTATTTGTCGTTTTTTTTGTTTGTCTTAAAGTAACGTGACAGCCAAGGACAGTATAACAATATCGGTATGGAATTATCGCAAATTGCACAAAGAGTCATCCCATAGTGGATTTTTAGGTTGTGTTCACCTAAGTGTCAAGTCAATTAATCGACTCAAAGATGCCGGGCCTCAGCTTATGACTTTGGTCAGAGCTACCAGCAATGATAGTGAGCCAGTTAGGGGTCAAATCGCTGTAAGTCTCATGTCAAGGGAAACGACTAGTACATCAATGTACCGATCAATACCTGTTGTAGCTATAGTCGATCGCCTCGGAAATGTTTCTTGTGGACAATCGTCATCTCCGGCGGCTCCTGCTCTTGGTAAATAATAATATTAATTTTATTATATATTACTTTAAAGTAATAATTTAAAAAAGGAACAATGTTAATCATGATTGTCTTGTAGCTGATAGATCAAGAAGTAGCAGCCAAGAGGAAGGACAAAATCAGGATAATAGTGCATTAATTGCCACACAGGAATCTGAACAATCTAACAAGCCAAATAAGAGTTTATCGTCACCATCGCGTACTGATATTTCTTCAACAAGTAGTCAAGAACCAAATGATATTAATTCAACGGTTGCAGCCACAAATAGCCAACCTGGTGGAACTAGTGATACTCCTCCAATGGAAGTAAATCAAGCGTCATTAGCTTCGGCATTGCAACCAAGTTCCACTGTTGATCAATCTCCCCGTCCAGACTCTGCTAGGACTACGGAAACCTCTTCGTCGCAATCGTCGTCAGTTAGGCATGTTAACGGCAATCGACTTAATTCTCGTCGGCATAATAATGGTGGGAATTTGTTTAGAAAAAGTAAAATATCTGTTCCACCCGGTTACGAAATTCGAACAACACCTCAAGGCCAAGTGTATTATTATCAAGTGGCAACCGGTTCAAGCTCTTGGTACCACCCCAGTGTTGATAAAAACGTTACAAGTAACAACACACCGCTTCCGTCTGGATGGGAACTACGCACAACTCCAAACGGAAAAGTGTATTTTGTTGATCATTCTACCAGAACAACACATTTTACAGACCCTAGGTTAATGCTCGTGGTTGACGAATCTAACGAACATTCAGACAGCAATAATCGTAATAATAATCGAAATGCAAGTACTTTAGCAGATATTGCAGCAAGTAGTAGTGGTATGTCTCCTTTACATGGAAATCGAGATCGCTCGAAACATTCTCGAAATCCTCAAGTTGTAAGTCCGCAAAATACACCTACAGTTGCAACTACCGCAGCACCGCAGGGAATCCCAAGTAGTAGCGACGCCCCGAGTAGCACTAGAGTTCCCTTAGGAAATGCCGCACCAGCAAGTCAAACGCCGGAAAGAAACACCAGCAGATCTAGTTCTGCTAGTGCCAGTGGAAATGTAGTTAAAAAATCTGATAAACTTCTCAAGACTAAACAACAGGATTTGAGTTCGAAAATAAAGGGATTAAAAATGGAACTGCAGTTACTTCAACCCCATAATGGACATTGTCGCATCGAGATTAATAGAAAAGATATATTTGAAGTAAGTCAAAAAAATATTTAAGAGCGCATATTGTAATAAAAATAACTTTGTCGCTGGAGAAGAATATAAGAAAAGAGTTTTAAAATACTAAATACTATTGTTTTGTCGTATTAAAATTACAGAACTCCTACCGTGTCATACTGAAACTCCGGGCAAAAGATTTACGAAAGCGTCTCATGGTTAAGTTTCGAGGAGAAGAAGGTTTGGATTATGGTGGTATTGCCAGAGAATGGTTACATATCCTTAGTCGGGAAATGCTTTGCCCGTCTTATGGTTTGTTTATATTTTCTGCGGAGGACAACAGAACCGTACAGATAAATCCTGATTCCAATGTCAACCCAGTAAGTGACTAAAACTTTTTTAACTGCCCATATTTTCATTAATTAGCTTAACTTCCACATTCATAATTACAACTTGTAAACCTTGAAATTACGTTGAAATTAAATGTCTGCCTATTTAATTTACAGGATCACTTAAGCTATTTTCAGTTCGTTGGTCGCATTATTGGAATGGCTGTTTTTCATAGTCACAATATAAATGGCTCTTTCACATTGCCGTTCTATAAAATGTTACTGGGAAAACCTATTGTACTTGAAGATATTCGCTTTGTTGATCCAGAGTTGTATTCCAGTTTGCAATGGATTCTGTAAGTCTTTCTTGCTTCACGTTTTAATAAGCTATCATTACTCTCCCTTATTATTTAATGTAATTATTCGTAACCATGAACCCAAATCGTAACCATGAACGCATGTATGTTACAGGGAGAATGAAATAGAAGGTGTGATTGATACAACTTTTGCGGTTGAGTCTGAAAGTTATGGCCTGATCAAAACACACGAGCTGAAACCTGGGGGAGAATTTATTACATTGAATGGAAGCAATAAACATGAATATGTCAAGTGAGTTCTGCTAATGAATAGGAGCAGTTAATTTTATATGTCCTCCATTGTAATTGTAAGATGAAACTCGTCACATTCCATGCTCGATTTGTTAAAGCAGGTGACTAATTTGTTTGATAATTAATTCCAGATTATACGTGGCTTGGCGGTATACACTGGGAATAGAACAGCAATTTCTCAGCCTTCAAAAAGGATTCCATGAGGTTTGATTATTTGTACTAATTATTATAGGTTTATTATTATTTAGATTGATTAATTGTTACATAAATTGTTCTCAATCTTTTAAATTCATGATTTACAACGGGTTACGTGGAATAAACGATTTTATTAATGATTAATCTGCTTCTTCAAATCTTTTGTTTAATAGGTTGTTCCAGCCTCACTTTTAAGTACATTCGACGAGACAGATTTGGAACTTTTAATAAACGGCAATCCTGTATTGAACATTGAAGACTGGAAGAAAAATACTAAACTGAAGAATGTGGATACCTCATCACTTCATTACATCTGGTTCTGGGAGATTGTTTCTGAATTGTCAGATGAAGACCGTGGGAAATTATTGCAATTTGTAACGGGATCGAGTCGAGCACCCGTTCAGGGATTTAAATATCTTCAGGGCTCTGGGGGCAATTGTCGTTTGTTTACTTTGCACTTGGTGGAAGGACCGAATTGTAACCTACCTAAAGCTCATACTTGTTTCAATCGACTCGATTTTTATCGCTACGACAGCAAGGAAATGTTCTATCAGAAACTTACGACGAGCGTTAATGAAACCATTGGATTTAACGTGGAGTAACAGTTAATCTCTTCACCATCATCATTATATATTATTATCATTATTATTACATTAATTAATTATTTTATTATAAATAGTAAATATTATTGTTACGATATTTGCTTGTCATACATAATCATATATATGTATAACCCCTGCGTACTGTTTCATCTGTGCTATTGTTTTTTTTCTCTCGTTGTATTTTTATACCATCATTACAAGTTTTCGTATGTTTAAATTATTGACATTCTTACTGTGGAGCAAATAAAGTTATATTTGTAATAATCTTTTCTATTAAATGCATTATATGATGGCTCATTAAAACTTTAGTAGCCATAAACATTCTTTTGTATCAAAACAGTGCGAAGCTGCCAGAAGAGCAGTGCGCTGTATGTATATGCGTCAGCTTTTTAGGATTCACACTTGACTTGACTAATCTGTGAGAGTAAACTGATATAGATAAAGTGCAAAGAGTTGATAAACGATAAACGATTTTGACGCGTAATTTGTCCGTTGATAATTTCCTAATAAAGTGTAGGCTACCTTCACATTTAGTCCTCTCTGTCAACGACAACTGTGAAGCTTTACCCAATCTATCACACACTGATGATTGTACAAAAATCCTCTTGCACACGGTTTATCAGTTGCATTTGCATACTTTGACCATGATGTCATACCCATAAAAATGAGACCGTCAGGCCGTCATCAGCCGCCTGTGCCTCTCTCAATGGCACTTGAACTTTTCCCCGTCGTATATGTGATCATCTATATAGTCTATACAGCCTTTTTCCAATGAATCTTCCAATTATCCAATTAGAAACTTTTCGAGGAAAATAAAAATATAATGACTACAAAATGAGCAATGACAAATAATGACGGAGTACATACATATACATTGAACTCATTTAAAAGCATGAGGAATGTGTACATACATATATTTCAGTTTAATACTCCCAACAACTATATAAATACTACCTATTTATGGGATTTAATCGCAGCCATTTAAGCGAGAAGCGAATGGAATTAATCCCGAGTATCTCATAAATTCATCAAAAAGTTGATCATAAACCTATACACAGCAATAATAATTACTACAGCATATGAATCCATATCATATATGAACTTGCAGGATTATGTCAAATGCTGCCACACACATTGACGACAAAACAAACATATAATATAGGGTGTAGCCTACCTATACTCCGTCCGCGTATTTAACTGTGACAAAACTGTGTATAGTTTCACTCTACCAAAATATTTAAAGGACAGAATGATTGTACACACCAAATAAATGACATATGTAAAGTTGAGGTACCCAATAAATGACATATAGTTGAGGTACCAAATAAATGACAAAGTTGTTGATATGAACAAAATACACGACAAAGTGATGTCAAAAATAAATAAAAAATGGATGTTTTGGTCCTGATGATTTAGTAATATTTTCAAAAGGTTGATGAAATGAAAGATATGTGAGTGTGAGAGGAAATATATGGGGATAAAAAATATATGTTCCTATATTCCAGGGATATTATTATTATTGAGGTTACTGTGAATAAACATTTTATATAGCAGCGGTTGAGGATGTGTGATGATGATGACATAATATGG
>JAQGAK010001250.1:0-36784 GCA_034696945.1 Lipothrix lubbocki | reverse complement strand
TTATTTTAATATTTTATAAATTATTTTAATATTTTATAAATTATTTTAATATTTTATAAATTATTTTAATATTTTATGAATTTTTATAATTCTTTTGTATAATAATTACTTTGTGATGTAAATGGTTGTTACGCCTTAAATATTCGGGATCATTCAAGTAAAGATGATTATATGATTAATAACAGCTTGGTGTGGGTAGGGGGTATGTGTTGAGCACGAAGCGCTTTACATAACATTTAACTTGAATGACTCCTTAGCTCCGCCTGTTTTGGAATTATGGCGCGAGCGTTTGAAATCTTACAGACGTTTAGCGCTTATATTGGTAAGGATGTAAAGTAAGTAGAATAGTCAGTTAAAGTGTTTCCCGTTGTTGATTTTGGTTTATATAATGGATTTAAATTCCTTTGGCTACTATTTCAACCTCTAATATATTGACTCAAGGTTATTTGTATTTCATTTATTTCTCACTCCTAGATTTTTTTCATTTAACCTATTAGTTATATACATTTGTTTGCAATTCGTTTTCACCTGCTGCTTTATTTTCATTGATTCAAGCTCGTTCTGCCTTATCGTTTACACGAATGATTGCATGAATCAAAACCTTATTGTTTTCCCTTGTTTTTACCCGTGTTTTTATCGATTTAAGCTCGTTTTCGTTTGTATTTCAATTATTTAAGTCTAAATTGAATTTGTTTTTGAATGTTGGCTGTCAAATCCAGGTCGTTTTGAATAAATCTGTTGCAATTGCATGATGTTTTGTCACCGTTTTTTGTTTATTTTATGTTTTTCTGCAATGTTTACTTATTTTATTTTGTTTTGTCACAGTTTTAATATATTTTACCTTGTTTTGCCACAGTTTTCATATATTTTACCTTGTTTTGCCACAGTTTTCATATATTTTACCTTGTTTTGCCACAATATTTATTCGTTGTATGTTGTTTTGTCACAGTTTTCGTACATTTTACATTATTTTGCCACAATATTTATTCATTTTATGTTGTTTTGCTACAATTTTGATTTAACCTTTTTTGCATTATTTCTGATTTACAGTTTGCATCATTTTTATTTAGTTTACTTCCCTCGTTTTACTGCAATTTTTATTTCTATATTTTTTTCACTCTTGTTATTTATTGTCTTTTTGCATTTTTTTTTTATTTTACCTTTTTTTGCACTTTTGTTATATATTTTATTTTTGCATTTTTGTTTTTTATTGTACCTTTTTTTGCACTTCTATATATTTTATTTTTGCAATTTTGTTTTTTATTTCCCCTTTTTATTTATTTCCCCTTTTTTCCTTTTTATTTATTTTACCTTTTTGCATTTCTATTTATTTTACCTTTTTTGCATTTCTATTCATTTGACCTTGTTTTGCATTTCTATTCATTTTACCTTTTTTTGCATTTTTATTTATTTTACCTTGTTTTGCATTTCTATTTATTTTGCCCTTTTTTTGCATTTATTTTTTTGCACAATTTTCACAAACTCCATCATGTTTGTGCATAATTTTCAAAGAATTTGTTGTTCTTGGTACGATTTTGATTTTTCATTCAAGTTTCCACAGAATTTCAATCACCATTGTTTAAGCTAATTTTAGAACGTTTCCAAGTATTATTTTATTAACTTCATCTATATCCGTCCTATGTAATTTTAGCAGGGGCTCAAAATTAATTAAAACTTGTTCATACCTCATTTTCACTTATTTTAATAAAGCCATCTAAATTTCACTACAGCTTTTACTGTACATTTGAGCTTTGTCGGTTGAATGAAATGCTCCACGTGAATTTCCCTAATTTTCAGATTTGTGTGCCAAGTTCTTGGAATTTATTCCCCCCTCTCTCTCTACGCAGTATTTGGAAATTTGTATGGATTCAGATTTCACTATTGAATCAAGGGAAGATTTGTATGTATAAAGAGAAGGATGGGAATGATTTTCACCTCTAAACATAATTTTCACATCAGATGGCTAAATACAAATTCTATTATGAAGCATGCAAGACCAAACGAACGATGACATGGAAGTGTGCTAAAGTCAAATCTGCATGCAGAGCGTCAACCTCGACATAATTTTCCGAATGCGTTAATACCTAATTCCTACAATTATTATTATTATTATTAGACTTCTCCACTCTGTGAGGATTCATGCAGAAAATGAGACTCGGAGAATTTAAGAGAACAGAAGCTTTAATATTTACTTTGCTCACAATAAGTCCATCTTTGTTGTTTTTTGGACTCTCGCCTATACAGAAAAGGGATCCCAAAGTACCAATTTGTATACCTTCCACACTAAAATTTAGTACTTTTTGATATTTTTTCCGATTTCATTTAATACAGTCGCCGGAAGATCCCAAAGTACCAATTTGTATACCTTCCACACTAAAATATAGTACTTTTTGATACTTTTTCCGACTTAATTTCATATAGTCCCCGGAAGATCCCAAAGTACCAATTTCTATACCTTCCATACTAAAATTTAGTACTTTTTGATACTTTGCCGACTGCATTTAATACAATCGCTGGAAGATCCCAAAGTACCAATTTGTATACCTTCAATACTAAAAGTTAGTACTTTTTGATACTTCACCGATTTCATTTAATCTAGTCGCCGGAAGATCCTAAAGTACCAATTTGTATACCTTCCACACTAAAATATAGTACTTTTTGATACTTTGCCGACGATATGTATATAACAGATCTTCGCTTCATCTTCGTCTTCTTGGTCTTTATTTACTCATTTGCCCTACTGCCACAAACAATTGGAAGAGGCTTGGAAGCTGAATGAATTTAATTAAAATATTCCTTTCGCTTCGGAAAACCTTGTCAAAACCCAAAGCAAATATTTTACCTTTGACTACAAGACACTGACGACTCTTCCCAACACAAAGGCCACTCAGATTTGCATGTTTTACTTACTGAGACGCTGTCTGTAATGGTAATTTACGGAGATTAGAGGAGCAATAACAAAACACTTCTCGTCATCTTCATCCTAATATTCCTTCATATATATGACTCAACGAGGATCTCGTTTTATTTATTCCTATTCACGCATTTTTGTTTGTAAATATTTTTTTTAAATTCGCACTCTCCCGCTAATTTTTAGGGGTAAAAATATATTTATTTTAAATTAGTAATTTATTGTCAATAATATTAACTAGCTTTAAGCCCGTGCTCTGCACAAGGAACTTTGATTGCTCGTTATGTTGAATTATATATGGCGCGAACATTTGAAATCTTACAGAGATTTACGGCGAATATAGGTGAGGATTTCAAATAATTTGATTTAAAAGAATAATTGTTATGACTAAAATACAAAATTTGATTTAAATTATTTAAAAATTAATTAAATTAAAAATAAATAATAAAATTTTACGCCATTTAATTTAAATTATTTAATTTGGAAATTGGTAATGAACCAAAACAATTTTTTAAACTAATTAAAAAGAAATATTTTGGTAAATTTACTATTCGAAATTAATTGGGTGTAATCATTTTTACTGTAAGTTTTCCAAATGAAACCTATTTTAATTTGGTTAATAAGGTTCCTTGAGATGTTAGAAAATCAAAAATGACCTTCAAATTTTTTAGACAAATGGGACGATAAAATTCAACAGATGGCATAATAAATTCACACTCGAGTCCTTCAAATTTGTCATCGTTACCTGAAGCCGTCAATTTATCAAACATTTGGTAGGACGTTTGTGAGACTTTTGTTCCAATAAACCAAATTGCCAAGAGCATGACGCGCTGGGAACAATCGATCCTTCTCTGTCCTCACACACGTTTTCCCGGAGCTTTCCTTTATATTTTTTTGCACTTCAAACTCCCTGACCTTTGCACTTTTATTTAATGCGAAAACTCGTAGTCTACTCCATAACGTTGTACTACGGATCTCCATACAAATAACAATCGCATATTTCAAATTGAAAATTCACAGAAAGGCGCTACTGTGCACATATATTAAATTAAATATTTTATCACTTGACTATAACCTTGTCATCACTGTGTTACACATTTTTAAATGGATGCAAATTGCTGGCGACGAGAAAAATATCCAATTACCTTTAAACGTTGTAATGTACATATATGTATGTATAATTTACGTTACCTTCAGATTTAATTCGAAGTGGGAGTGAGTTCAAAAATATAAAATTATTCTAATTTGCATATTAACTTTATTTTTATTATACTTTGTAATAGTTTGAAAATGTAGAAAAAAAGGGATTTGTCCCAAACGGAAAAATTACGTTTGAATTTGTAATCCGTTTTTTATTCCGCCCCGAACACAAGTGCACGTCCATGGAACAGTGTAAAACTAACGGGGCCATGAATAATTCACAAATGAGTTACTTATACTTTTACTAGAGAGAGAGACTATAGTAATAGAAAAGGAATCATGTGTTATCCTTGTAGAAGAAGAAGAAAAAGAAGAAGAGCAAACTCTTTTATGTACATATATTTCGCTATATATCTCCGGCGAAGTATCAAAAAGGTCCAAATTTCAGTGTTGAAGGTATAGAAATTAGTACTTTGGGATCTTTCGCCGCAACGATATATTATTTTACTTTTAAACACTCGGCTCCTTCGCTGAGATGCTGCAAAATACGTGGAAAAGCATTGGTGTAGTATTACCATTACGTAGGATAACATTGGGAATGAAGATCATACACAGAGCTTCTATTTTTAGCTCCCGTCTCTATTTTATATTTACTACAGTACATATAGCACACACTTAACAAGCAGATCATCGGTGGAGATGCAAAGTGGGCTATCTCCATATGTACGTCCCTATAGCTTGCAAAGTGAAATCTCCACCATCATTTTAAGTGCAGATTGGGATAACTCCAATATAATTGACAATTGCCTTGCAAAAGTTGGAATTTTAAATACAAAAGCTTCCTCCGTTTTCAGTTTCTAATGCAATTTAAACGGCACCAGGATATCCCATCTTTTAGCATTGAATTGTTTTCGACGGTGGATATCTCATTTTATTGCACTGAATTGTTTCGGTGGTGGATATCTCATCTTGCACTGAAGTGATGGCGGATATCCCACCTTATTGCACTGAATTGTTTCGGTGATGGCTATCTCATCTTTTGCATTTAGGTTCACATATATAGAGATAGCCCACTTTGCATCTCCACCGAGATGATATACATAAAATTAGAAGAGAGCCGATGAGCTTTTCAACAGCAGCAGCAGTCAGCCTTCATTCAATATTGGACATATGTTAAAATGCAGCGAGTGCTACTAGAAGGTTGTTGTTAAAAGACGGAGCAGACACCAAGATTTAAAGAAACGGCAGTAGTTAATATAGAGGAGCTATGATATAGATAGAGATAAATATTCTATTCCGCTATACACTGAACTCTCGCTATAAAAGAACGCTATACATCGCCAAAATCAGACTCTTATATAGGAATTCTCTTATAGAGAGAGCTAGTATATGCATATAACTATGTGTGATATGTGGGCCCTAAGGATCTCATACAGAGAGAGTTCTCTTATATGGAGATCTCTTATAGCGAGAGTTCAGTGTATTACATTGACAGCGGGTGGATGAGTTAACTGTACAGCAAAAATTTGTTCCATACAGCATAAATGTATATACAAACCAAATATTTTTGTCATGCTACATTTATAAAACGTGTATGTGCATAAAACATTTTGTGTGTGTGTGCTCATCATCGCCATCCCAGCAGCATCTTATGCTTGTTATATGTTATGATGACTTTCTGCTCAAAAGTTAAACTAATCGGATTTAAATCTCCTCGCGATAAAGCATAGGAATCTTAGTCAGTCAGTCAGGGAGAAACGTGTGTTATTATTATTATATACTTACTATTACATACAAATTACAAATAGCTATTTCAGTTACAAGTTAAAGATTCATAGAAAATTTCAATGTGTCGTTTTTCAAAGCAATGTAATCCTATTACATATGACTGATCATATGATAATACTTTATATATATATAAAGAGATATTGAATACTTTGTCACGAGATTCTGCATTTACATAAACATGAAACGATGGGAATAAGATCCCTTTTATTCCTTTGGAGATTTTGCAGATCGAATACTTTGCGGATTCTTCCTTAAGTATTACAAAGCTCTTGTACTATAGTCTTTTCAAATTCTATATATAGACCTTTCACTATATAGTGAAGCCCCACTAAATGGAAACGGTATAGCTGCCACTGCATTGGCAACAGCTAAAAAGCATAGAAAATCTAATGAAGGACATAAAATCTTTCAATGAATATCAGCAGAGCAGATGATGCTTTACACTAAATAATCCCATTTATACTTAAACCAAAATCCTTAGAAGATTCTGATAATGCTAAAATTCCTAAATAATTCTGATTTTCTAAAGATGCAGAAAATATTTTGTAAATAATGTTCAGAAATTGTCAAAGAGCTTATAGATACAAAATATAGAATCCATTATATTAAATAGGCTTGGTATCCAAAACGTTTTTACTGATATGCGTAGCATTGCGCATAAAAACTATAGGTAAATTTGACAAATCTAAAATATTTTATTTACAAAAAAAAATTCAAATTCAAACTACAATACAAGTCTTGCATCTCTACTGAGAAGCAAAATATTGAGCTTCTTGTTAGTATTAATGCAGAATTTTTTATAAAATTTCCCATGCAAATCTGTTTAGACTCATCTGCACTGTCGGAGCATCGAGATGATGCATCACTTGAGAGAGACTTGAGCATTAACTACTAACATACTTTTTTTTGTTCCGAACCACACAACAACGTCACCCTCGAACTCAATGCATTAATAAACAAGGGAAACTGCAACACTTTCAGGATTTTTTATAATAAATTTTCCTATAATATCTCCACTGCTCCCTAAATCTGCTCCAAATTATCCAAAAAATTGGATTAAATTCATCTCACACACACATAGTATATTTTTTTAATGCACAGGGAACATGTATGTACGTAACCTATATAAAACACACTTGTTTTAAATAATTCTAAAGCTTTTTAGGAACGTTGCCAGAAAAGATTTAGCCGGGAAATCGAAAGTAATTTTGAACACCGTACCTTCCTATGTGTAGTTTAGTCTTCATAATAACAAATTAGAGACACTTTTGGCAGATCCAACTTAATTCTATTTACAACGTCGGGGAAATGTCAAGTAGAATGACAAAGTATGTTAAAAACAAGTTTGACAGATATAAATACTTTTAATAGAATTGATTTTGAGCTTAAACTTTCATCCTGTACTATAAGCATATGTAAGTTTCTTTGGACACTTGAAGTGTTGGATAAGAAAAATAAATTTGAATAAAATATATTTTACCTTATGATGTCGTCAGAGAGGTATTTTTAAGCTTCCAGCCCAATATCCCGAACCACTCCACGACGGTGATAAAATCGTTCCATATATGCGAGTATAAACTTTTAAGGTTGTGTCTGCAACTTGAACACAAATCAACACGATTTAAACACTGGGGTTGAATTGTGAGGAGGGGTTATATTGTTCATTACAATGGGAACAATGACACCGTTTAAATGTTTATTTTAATTGTTTTAAATATTTGTTGCATTTAAGTGAAAGATGGACGGGCCAAATAGTGAAGGATAAAAGAATCTGCACAGTTGGAATAATGCAATGAAAGGGATGGTGCAGAATTGCCAGTATAGGGGACCCGGGTGATTTCGGCAACTCTCGGCTGCATAGACTTTACACTACACGCCGGAGCTCCGTCACCCTTTCCGTCGTAAGCAAATATAGGAAATATATACGCGGCTGTTATACTTGACTTGCACCGTCACTCGCCTCGACCAACAGATCGATAGCGGGTGGGAGTCGAAGGCAAACCGACCGTCGTCGTCGCTCCTTCTGCTTACAGGGAGCGTTCACTGATTACGGAACGCAAACAATTATGAGGTATGCGTGGAGTCTATTTATGTTCGCAAAAAAAGTTCGAATTTCGCATATATGTAGTACAGGTTGTTTCACTTATAATTTAGCTGAATTTATTAACAATGTCAACAACCACCAGTATAGGAAACAAACCGATCTGCGGAATATTAGCTAATGCATAAATTAAAAACAAAAATGCCCCCTTAATTCAAACAAGTAGCTTATTATAAAAAGCCTCTATTTACCTAAAGCTCCATGTACAAATCATTAAATTTTACATACATTTTACCAACACAAATTGGTCAAAAATTATTAAAAACAACTATTTGGTGGGCTTTACAAAATCCATGATTAAAAAAATACCCACACAATATGCATGGAAAACACAAATATGTAATTGTATTTTGCTGTGACCTGTTAAGTTTATTATCTAAGAAAATTTTTTAAATCACCCAAAAGCGCGAATATACTGAAGCAACTAGGAATTATAATGCTTTTAAAATTTTTTGATTTGCCATCTTCATGCCCAAGTAAGTGAATAAAATGCTCAATTTTATGAGGAATCCAAAAGTACAATATACTATGTTGTATGTTTAATAATTGAGAAGTTATTACAGGTAAAAGTGACATCGTAAGTGAGAAAAATCATCGCTTCGCGATAATTTAGTGCTTGCGCGAAGGGGCGGCGTCAGCGCCCAACACCCAGGGTTAAAAGTGCGTTAGGGTGGGAAGGGATGTATTGGGAAATAAATTCGAATTCAATTTCGAAATAGTTATTAGTCGATTTCGCGTATTAGAATAGCAATTTCAAAATTTTGAACTTTTTTCGAAAAAACTATTCACTCAATTTCGATAAATGTTTGTAGTAATGTCACTAGTGACCCCAAGAGTGTGTATAAAACATTTAGATAAAATCCTTTGGTTTATTAACGAGTTAGCGTAAGATTTGTATCGAAAAGGGACAATTTCCAAATTTTGATCATTTTTTTCAAAAAAACTACTTGACCGATTTTGACCAATTTCAATACCGACCTTACTTGTAACCCAAAGAGTAAGTACACAAAATGTAGTCACAATCGGTCCATGCGTTTTTTTAATATACTGTCGCCGGACGTACGGACAACGGTTATTCTATGAGGAGCGCTGACGCCGCCGCTAAAAATCGACATTTTCAAATTGACAATTTTTTGAATTTTTTTCCTTCCATGGCAACTTGGATCCTGAATAACTCCTAAATAACGGTTAGACTCACAGCCAAATGGACTTTACCGTTGGATACTTAAAAATAATTAAGCATGATGGTTGGAATTTTGTGGCTCTAGTTCAAATAGCATGGGAGGAAATAGATCGCAAAGGAAATAGCTAGAAATGATTCCAGACTGGCGGACGAACGGACACGCGAACAGACACGCGTTGCTATGCACTAGTGCAGCTGTTTCAAAGTCAACTATTCCAATAACATTAAATAATTGTAATTATATATAATACGAGTAGATTACCCAACCCGGTTTTGATGAATTCCCTTTTGAAAGTGCACACGCATAAACCTAGACGGTTTACGGATTTTGAGTGCTGGATTAGTTAATTTTCAATTCCAGGGAGCAGCGAAAGTTTATCTAAGTGCTTTCGCAATGAAAGGTTGTCTAAAAGCTATTAATATTTAACTTACATTTTTATTATATATATGTTTTGTATCGACGGGCCGTAAAACTTTATCTTTATCCTTTTTAATTTCAGTTTGCATTTATTCAGGCGACGTAAATCTGATTCGTCTTTGGAACTACATGTGCTTTGTTTTTTTTCAATGTTTTTGTATCTGAAAATGTGTTGATTACTTGATTTGTATTAACATTGTTACTATCAGCACCTGTAAATTAGTATCCTACATTTAATTTCGTTTTAGCATGTAAGTCAAAATTAGCGTTTAGCTATTTAATTAACTTGTTTCTTGCCCAGAATATATTTTATTTTATAGATGCTATATATGTAATTGCTATTTATGTGGAACATTATTAGTGAAATTTCACAGTATGTACAATGTTTTTACAAATAAAAAACTATCAAAAAATCGTATTTTAGAATCATTAAAAATGTGGTTTTCTAGTTATTAAGATTTAAAAAGAAGTGAAAAATGACATGATAATGTTCGTTAATCCAAAATTAACATTAGTAAAAAAAGTTCTAACTAATGAAAACGAAATGGCTAAATTATTGGCAGGAAGATTACCCAAAATTGGAATATTTGAAAAATGTTGGGAAAAATTGGAAAACGAATATTTAGTTGTACTCAATATATTAAAATATACATATATCATTGATGCAGAAATACAATTTCTTCGTGAAAGAATGTTAGGCGCAGAAGTTATTTCCATTTTTCTTATTGAGTTGGAAATCAATTAAAAATGAAGTTTCACTAATAATTGGTAGGTATAAAGGTTATTAGCACTGGTTAACAAATACTCCGATGGCAGCAATAACTAAGTAATCTAATTGCTAATAATCATCATAGCGGTTCAATCGTTAGAGGTTATGCCGATGGGTTTACCGATTCACCTATTCCGAAAATTCGAGCAGGAATCGGAAAAGGTTTTGAAAAACTACCTCGCCCCTGTGCATTAGATCGTGTAAACGTATTGTTACTATTATTACATGCATCAGGTCATAACACACAAAAAGAACAAAAATCGACACCGTTTTGCCTGGAAGCAGCATTGAAGCAACCAACATACATGCAGTTCATAATGGACCATTATATTTATTATAATAAATGGTTAAATAAATATTACATTAGACTAAGTAATACAATAAATAATTAATTAAATTTTAAATTCTGTATTAATCTAAATTCAAACAAAAAATAAATAAAATAATAAACTAAATATTAATTTATATATCAAATAAAACATTTTAAAAGTAAAATAACACTTTTGAAGTTAACAATTTAAATAGATAATGCGTTTATATTTAGCTAAAGATAAACTAACAATGTAGATCTCTGCACGTCTGATCCACTCGTTGGGGACGCTCATCCCTCCAACCCACTTTGTTTCAGCGAATGGAGCTGATTCTTATGTTGTGGATTTTATTTCTCTAAATTATATATAATTTAATCTATTAGGTATTTATACTTTGGCTCCAAAGCCTTTGCGTGGTATTTATGCCGCCTAATCCCTTATATCACCTAAGCTTTGTGCATTTACAAAACTTGCCTATATTTACTTTTATTTTGCCGATTGCTGTCGTAATTTTGAAGTTACTGATTGTGCCCTTGAATAGGCGTTGCAGAAGAAATTATATATGTGAATGGGTTGCGGCAGCAGTATGTTACTAGTGATTACGGTGGCGTTTAATCATTTTGGATTTGGTCTGTTTTAGGTTACTATCCGTTACATGAGAGAGAAGGTTGGTAATCTCAAATCTATATTTTCTTAAATGCGAGATGGGTGCAGTAATTTTGAAAATATTTTCTCCGGTATATTAAAAGTTTTTTGAAAATTTAGCATTATTAATAGTGAATTGAGTACCCAAAATCTTAGGCTTTCAGCTTTGAAAAATGGCGACCAACCATATTTGTTTCGAAATCAGCATAAAATGTTACTATACATAGAATTACTTATCAATGAATTTTTGCAATGTACAGAAATTGCAGGTACTTAAATGTGAACCAATTGAAATCTTTTAACAGATGTATTTTTCGATCCAACATATATTATATCAGCGTTTTTCGTCTCATTCCCGTCATTTTGAGTGTAGTTTTGACCAAATTATGATCGAAATTCGCTTGGCCGTAATCAAATCGCTTAAAAGTAAATGAACGGTCAAGTAACTAACCATTGTTAGGCAAATACGCCTTTCAAACTCGAAGAATTACCACAAAAGGATAGTTTAATGATTAAACTTTAATCATGAATTTTCAAATTGGCATAACTCGGTCGCAAGTCGCAGCATTTATCATCTTGTGACGGTACGCTTAAATTTTTCCTTCCGGCAACGTGCTATGTGGACGGTCCCAGCTGCGTTAAACACTGCACCATGCAACCCTCAAAGAAAGAATTGCACATACCATGTCTCAGTACTTCTCACTCCTTCTGGTAATTACAAGAACGAGCCAGTTGATCCCATTTTTTGAGTATTTGTAGTTTTTCCACACTATAAGCTCATCGGTACGTCTCTACATTTTTCACAATAAAACTTGTGAATTTCGCGCTTTATGGATTTGCAAAGGGAGAAGAGTGAGTCATCCGAAGTTATCTTCATATACGCATGGACGTTCTTTCGTATGTATTTAGTAACCTTTATGTTACAGTTTACAGATATTTGTTTTATACAACGTTGATATTTCTATTTGACCCCCGTCTCAAGTAAGCCTAGAAGATAAAGCGGGAACCGGAGTATGTATACATGAGGATGTAATCTGTAGGGCATTCGTCACTTTGAGAGACGTTGCATTCTCTGGTTTCGCTCTTTCAACGTGCTGACAACATATGAAGCTGCTTACCCTTTCGTGCTTAGCCATACAAGAGGCTTTTCATTTGCGGCTTTAACTTAAAAGGCTACTATGTATTAAAGTTTAAACTTTTTATTGTAGACCGCATCTATGTATTGGGTTTAGATTTTAAAAACATTTATTTTTCAAAAATGGTTTGCGGTTTTAGAATTAAAAATTTTATTATCAGCAAAGAGACAGGAATCCTCAAAATTTTGAATGCGGAGATAAAAAACAATTTTACTTCAGAAATTGCAAATGGTCCCAAGAATTCTTTATCATTTGTTGAAAATCCAGGAAACTCGAACAAACTTGTCCGATGCATCGGTTCAGTATCGCGTGAAAACATATATGTATATATATAGTGTGCCATGTCAAAAAGCCTTTTAGTAAGACCGTACACGTTGGAAAAAAGCTCTCGTTTTGGAGGAAGAAGACAGTCGTGAAAAAAACTACTTGGAATATCTGGCGCCAAGCAGTTTTGTTGCCGCCAATAAGAAAGGAAATCCTGGCAATGTTCCCGTCTCATCATTTCACTCTCGGTCTTTCTATACAGAGAATCCCATCTCCTCCGTGCTTTTACCACCATCACCATTGCTTACACTTTCAAACGCCTCAGCTTTTAGATGCCTCCGTTGAATTTCTTTTAAACTACTAAATCTATGTAGTAGTAGCAGCAGTAGTAGCAGCAGTAATAGTAGTGTACAAGTAGCGCAATATACTTCTGTATGGGTCACAGTCTTATATAATTCTGTTTAAACACGACGATGGTTCTTAGCATGCATGAGCCCTCCACTATCTCCAAACCCATTTCTCTCTCTCTCTCTCTCTCTCTCTCTCATACACACAGTAGTTGACTTCAACTTGCCTTCTTATATTCTTGAAAGTTTGAGGCAGCTTGGGTGTGTGGAGAGTATGTAGGAGCCAATGCGACAACCTTTTATTGATTTTCGGTTGAGTTGAGCAAAATACGGAGAGAGGACTATACAAAAGTTTTTACGGCACTCTCACTCTTATTAGTCCTTGGTCTTCTCTCTCTCTCCTTCTCTATTTCGCTCTCTACTTGTCCATCCTGCAACAATCTATATGTACGTAAATGTAAATTTTGTTACACATTTTATTATACAAAATTCTCCATATTTTTATAAAATTCCTCATATTTTAGGAAGGAAAAATTCCATAAATATTTACATGGAAAATTTTATAAATTTTTACATGCAAAAATCTATAAATTTTTACAGGCAAAATTATAAACTGATTGTTCGTAATTGTGTAAAGCAATATGTATACATATTACTTGATTAGGTAAAACTATATTCAGTGTTTGTACACAAACTTTATTGTATGGATATACATTGTTACATAAAAGCTGATTTTATCCAAAGCGCTCAGCATCCTTCCCCTTAAATACCTAAGTTCCCCATCTTATAATATCCACCTTTGACTTTTATTCCTGTACTTAATCCCATTATTATTATGATACTCCCGCAATGACTTGTTCCTTTGGTCTGTGGGCTGCGGGGAGCTCTATGGGAAGAATCATCTCATCTCTGTATAAAGGATGGTTAAATAAATTTTACAGTGGTAAATGAATCTAAATTCTAAACGTATAGTTTAGTTATTACACATTAGGTTTGTATACGAAAGGTCCTTCGAGCCGGATCTGAATCTCGTCAAATTACTTCAAGTACCAAAGCAGCTTTGCATTTTAAACTTTGGTATAATGTACATACATAATTATGAATACATACATATGGGAAGTATAGAAAGCTAAACATGGGAGAAAAATGTATATAATTTATACATCATTTATATCACACACGCGGTTTATTGACGGTGGAGAGGCAAAGTGGGAAATCTTCATAAGGGATATGTCTATGGTCTTCAAAGTAAGCCATCCACCATCATTGTAAGTGCAAGATGGGATAACTCTACTATAATTAACAATTGGTTTGCAAGAAATTTCAAATACAAAATCTCCCTCCGTTTTCAGTGCAAATTAAAAGGGCAGGATATCTCATCTTATTGCATTGAATTGTTTCGGTGGTGGATATCTCCTCTTATTGCATTCAGGTTCACATATATGGAGATAGCCCACTTTGCATCTCCACCGCGACGATATATGTAATTTAAATGTACATATTGAAATGATCTGGAATAAATTTTGGAAAAGATTCTGAAATTGAGATGAATAATTAACAGAATTTAGGATTTATTCAAGAGTCAAAAATAGAGAAAAGAGAGTTTATAGAGTGGAATTGTCGAGTTGGAAGTCCAATGATTACTGACTAGCTAATTCGGGAGTCCAGTAATATAAGTCTTGGAATCAGACGATGGAATTAGGTAATTGTCTGGGAAAATCGAGTTAAATCCAGTAAATGCAGGATTTGAAGGAGATTTTTGGGTAGAATTGAAGGATTTTGGTGGCATGATCAGAGTCCGTGGGATTCTAGGGCATTGCATTAAATGTGAATTTGCATGTGCATAAATGTCTGGGAATACAGTCATGACCAAGGGTCAATGTCTAATGTTGAGAAGATGAAGCGTGTATAGCACTGTGACGCTTACAATATTTTATTTTAAAAAGACAATAACTCACGTGTTAATTAAATTATTTAAAGGACTAATGGAAAATATTTTAGTGTTCTTTGATTGTTATTAATTAATTGTAGTAATTTCCCCATATTCAATAAATTAGATTTTTGTAATATTGATGTTATTATTTTATTGAAATTTAAGGTTTTGGTCGTGTTTATTCTTTTTTTAGCGTTTGCAAAATGGAGATTATTTTGTTAATGTTCAGCTACTGAAAATATCTGTCAAGCATTTGAACTGAACCTAAAGGTTATGTGTGTTAGGATAAATTATACTTATCAGCATTTGCTTAGAACAATAGCGGAAGTTTGGGCCCAAGGGAATTCTGAGGATATTTTGTTCATTCAGATAAAAATCTTTGGATAACAAGATATCGTATCGTATGTTATTTACTAATCAATTCTATTAAAATTTAAAGATTATAGCTATAAAAGAGTATTACCGGTATAATACATCAACGAAAATCACTACTTGAAATAATTTTTTGCACGGTAACTTGAAAAGTCAAGTACATGTTTAGGGTCAAGTTCAAGTTCATGTCAAGTTTTTAGTATAACTTGAATGTCAAGTCGACGTCAAGTTCAAGTTCATGCAAATTAACTTGAACTTTTTGAACTTGCATGGTCAAGTCGGAGCATGAACTTGAAGTGCTCAGGTCAAGTTCGGTTCTCGGAGTTGTAAAAATAGTCAAGTTCGGGTCAAGTTCAAGTCCGGTTCGTCGTTTGAACCGAACTTGAGAACAGCTCTGTTCAACACAATCAATAATTTTCAATAGTATAGGGAAAATACACAACAATAACTTGTATAACTCTGTATGTATTCATCTCATCTCATCAGTCACTACCACATAGTGACAGCAGCAATGTAATAAACACAGTGGATATTCACCGTCTATATTTCTTTAAACACAAAACGCAATATAATAAGATACTTTTTACACATCTGCTTCGTTAGCGCTAACAGCAATAATAATTACAATAGACAAGCTTTATGCTCACATAAACGCATTTATTTATTTAACAGTGGGAATTATCTGCTTCATACTTAATACTATAGAGAATGATTATATAAATATATATATTTACATTATAGTAAATAGATACTGTCACATTAAATTAACGCATCCACCAACACACATACTATATAATTACATAATACATAACACAAAATAACAATACACACATGCTACATGTATGAACTATGCACATTGTCCGATTGTACTTGTGCATTTTACTTTAAAAATACTGTGGGAGTAAAAACTATACTATAGGATAACGTTAGCTATTTCCTAAATTACCCAAAAAGTCCAAATACAACATAATGTACATATGGACATACATGTACACAGATACGACAAAAATTGGACAAAGATAAGAAAGATACAAAGCAGTTAATAGAGAAACAGAGATGCACACAGATGCTGTAATGCATATAAAGTCATACGCACATACCCATGTATGTATACTAACTGAACAATTAAAAATAGTTGATCTATACAACTATAATGTAGACGATAATGTACTTTCTGTTTCTGTCATGCAATATATACATATAGGATTTCATCATCATCATTATTCATTATCATCATGTATGACCATCATCACTATACAGTGATGCGGCTAAAGCTCAATTCGCCTTCAAGCCTTTATTGTCGTTTTAATTAAATGCCAGTCTACTATAGTTAATGCATATACACTACTGATAGTATAATCACAATATACTATACTTATATACTTTACTTAAAATATACTTATGTATAGCAGTGAGTATACTATAGTTAATGCATATGTATATAAGTGCTTCATATAAATATCTGTCATATACTGTCATATGGATATATGAAGGTATACAAGATATACCTGTGTAATTTGTTCACTCACTGAACTCTTGTATATAGTTATAGACATTGAGAGATGAGAGTATTTTAATGAGTGTGTGAGAGTTGACGTGATGTTAAAGTAGCACACGCGACTGCAAAGCATGGGACAGACGGCAGTCAGGGATTACTCATTCAAACTCATGTGTGGCAGTAGGCGACGAGTGTTCAGACCGCACAAGTCTAAAACTTCAGCGGAAGTCTATATGGGCTTGACTTTTTCATTTTCTGAGGAGTGAGAGTGTATCTTCATTCAAAATAACATTTAACTTCACTATTATTTTTTGAAATATAGTGTTTTAAACTTTACATCCAAATAACTATTGATTTCATAAATAACGCCATTATTGAGTTATTATTGGAACTTCAACAAATACAGCTGTGCAACCCTGTATTAAAGAATACCATAAATTAAAGCTTAAGGTCAGTTACTTGTACATTTACTATTACATTGTACTTATATATTACTATTCAGTTATTAAACATCACGGTCGGCATTTAAAATCGTCCGATAAGAATGCTGTCTGTGAATTTAATTTGTTGAAGATGAAGTATTTATTTGTTTACGGTGTGTTTGGAGTGTACTAATTGTAAATTGTAGTAGTAAGTACGTTTATATAGTTCAAGAATGTTGACGATGGAATTTAATAAAAATTAAATTACAAGGATTGAATTTAATGTGATGGAAAGTTTAATCATCCGTTTATTAAAATGATGGACTTTATGTATTATTATGGTTTTTTTAGACCTGCAGTGGTGGCCCAACTTTAATAATAAATTATAAAATTAGCTTGTAGATAAGGTCAAAGGATATCTGTAAAATCCTCGGGTACTACAGTACCGGAATAATGAATCACTAGTTTGATAAAATATGAGTAATTGTTTTTGATGTGACGTTGACTTCATCGGTATGGAATGCAATTTTGTTTAAAAGAGGGATCACAAACGCTAAAGATATCAACGCCAGGTATATTGAAAATTATTATCTAATTGCCACTTCAGGATTAGGGAAACTTATATGACATTGGGAATTGGGATACGTGACTATTGCGATAAAAGGACAAGTGGCTGGCTATGAGGATAAAATGTTGACAAAATTATTTAGTAACTTAATTAGAGCAACTAAGCCTAATATTATATCATTTGTGTATATTTATATACATATTCGGATTCTTGTTTGACGACGGTAAATATTTTAGACTAGTCGTACTGCTCGTACAACCTTTGCATTTGTATTGAAGCGATCTAAAGATTTTTAATCAAATTATTTATGTTATTTGCAGATAAAGACCTACGATGGATTTCTTTTGATTCACTCTCCTCTCCAGCTGAAAAAGACTCGGGAAGCAATTTTACATTCCTACAAAACTTGTGCGGGAGGACACGAAAACAGTTCCTGTCGAAGACCCTATTAGCAATATGAGTTTATCATCCTACGTCAGTAAATGGGTTGAGTACCTGAAAGACCCATACTTGGTTGCTAAGTTCCAGCGAAAATGTGGAATCGGATACGACACCTTGGAAGCTTTGGATAAAGTAGACGACAACGGAACCCAATTAGGAAGCGAGTACTGTGAATATAAACCGATTGAAGATAAGTCATCGAGTCTTACTCCAACAGGGCAATCGTATAAACGTAAAGGTGCGGGGTCCCCAGAAAGTTCAAAACTAAAGACTGAATCTAGGAAGTGTGATGGTGGGGATTGTTCTGAAAACCTTAATCTTCTCAATCGGAAACCCTCAAATTCTGATGATGATCAACATTTATTTCAAAAAGTTGTTGGAAATAAACTCTTGTACTATCTTTTCCTATTTGGAACTGCGTTAGGCGACGAAGTATTTTATGCCTCCTTTTTTTCATTTTGGTTCTGGAACGTTGATGGTGCTGTAGGACGGCGGGTTGTTCTTGTATGGGCTCTGGTAATGTATGTGGGTAAGTTCATTAACGAATAATGTATCGCTTATTGCTTTTAAGCAAACTCAAATCCAAATTTTCACGTAAAGTTAGCTCTTCTCAAATTAGGTGAATTAGTTACTCTTACTGTCCAATAAATTTCAGTTAGGACTGTCTATCTAAGAATTTATGAACAGTGGCTGTGTTGATTACCATTTTAATTCCGTGTTTTCTTTACAGGTCAAGGATTGAAAGACATCATTTGTTGGCCGCGACCGGCGTCCCCACCGGTAATACGTCTGGAGAAAAAGTGGGAACTGGAATATGGAATGCCGGTGAGTATCTAAAATTAATTTGAACGTATTATTTACTAGTAATTTTTCTGACGTTCATTTAATGATGGAAACCAACTTTTTGCAGTCCACTCATGCCATGACAGGTGCCGCCGTGCCGTTTTCGATCTTAATCTTTACTTCTTGTCGTTATGAGGTATATAATTTTTATATTTATAACTATTTTCATCAATAGTAAATATAGAAACCTAATTTGTTCAATGAAATTTATGTAGTACCCGGTTATGCTTGGAGTATTTTTCGCATTACTTTGGTGTGGCTTGGTGTGTTCCAGTCGAATTTACCTGGGAATGCATTCCGTTCTGGTAAGTCTGCGTCTTCATCTACATTACCAAATGCCATGAGTACTGTAATAATGATTATTGTATAATAAGATTATGATCCAACATGTAATTGTCATTATAAGGGTTTTGGAGTTGTAAGTGGGGAGAGTAACAATTTTATTTAAATACAATATATTATATATTCACGATATCACATGAATAATAATTTAAGATACGTATATAGATTTTGAGAGATTATATACAACTTAATGTATACCCCAAAGCAGAACTATACTTCAAATTTTGTGCACTTTGACCGATTGTGGTCATCATAGGCGTAGTCGTTAAGGGGTTATTTTTTTTGTATTATAAATGAGGTATTATTATCCAGCAGGAAGGTATACTAACCGCCAGCCATCGAAGGAAACCCCCCATTTTTGTTATCTAGTCGTTGTTACTAGAGATATAATATCTCTTTGAGACCGGAAAACCTACTAGACCCATGTTACTATCTCATGTCCCCTAACAGATTTTGGTAAAACTTTGCTGTTTCATTCCGTGGCCGGCCGGTTGGTTAGTGTACCTTCCTGCTGGACAATCTCTGATGCACTTGGCAAAAGCTTTATCCAACAACGTTTAACTGGCTCTATAAAATGAAATAAAAACCATTTAATACGACGTTTACATGAGTAAAAGTACCTAACCGATTTTTTTACGTTTCAGGATGTCGTTGCAGGACTTGGACTTGTAGCGTTTCTCTTTGTTTGGGTGATACCTATTGTCGATTGGCTGGATCCAATTATATTGACTGATGAATTTGGAGCTCTGTACCTCTTCAGTGGTGCCATACTGCTTGCTTTGTGTTCTCCTGGAGGAGAACGTTGGACCCCCGCAAGGTACGTGTATGCTATTGACTTATGCAATGCTTACATACTGCGTAGTTTACCTAATGCTGATCAATATGAATATTTTCTTAGAGGTGATACCGTGGTAATATTAGGGAGTGCCGTCGGTCTATTATCTGGAGCGTGGATGAATTATCAAATGGGAATCATTAGTTCAAATGGTCCCGCCATCGATATGCCATTTCCTGTTATGTGGCCATCTTATAAAATGTTGGGATTCTCGTTCCTCCGCCTGGTTATCGGATTGTGCATCGTTTTGATTACGAGACAAATAGCCAAACCCAGTACGAGAAGTCTGTTTGCAGGGCTGGTGCAGTCCAAAAATATTTTCTGTGTCGTAAGTTATTTTGTTCATATGTTTACATAACATGCTACTGAATTTTTTATGTTGCCTTCAAGATTAACATTTTATCGTTTGTAAATTGCAGTCGAATCCAACATCCAGGGAAATATTTGTCGAGCTTTCCAATAAGTTTTCAACCTACTTAATCGTCGGTTTAAGTGTTGTCTTCGTAGCTCCAACTGTGTTCCGCCTAATTGGTATTGAACGTCCAACTTTTCACACTGAAGTTTAGTCGTTTCCTGTTTTGTTCAAATATTAAGTTTGTATGAATGAAAAGAGTACCTACACAATGTATTTATTTAGCCCGTATTTTTGTAAGTATTTGGCCATAACTTCTCGAACTCCTTCTTTGTCATTTTCGCGTACGAGCAATCATTGATGGCGTAGTGATTGTTTACTACATGTTTTTAGTATTAACGGCAATATTTTCAACGTATTAATCCTGTTTCTCACATGTGGAATACAATAGCAAAAACATGAACTTAATATTGCTAATAAATTACTTTTAAACATAGAAATGAAGATTTAATAATCTATTGACACTGTTCACCAGTTCCTTTCACCAGCTAACCGGTTTGTTATACTCTCGAGAATTAGGATCCAGGAAAGTTGTTACTTCCGTAAAATACCTGAACTTTTAAAGAGAAATAAATTAGCATTTAATTCACACAATCTCTGAAATCTTATTTTATATCATAGGAAAACAAAACCAACCTTGGGTACTATTTACTGTACTGTTCAATGATTCCCATTATTGCATTCATTGCATATCATTGTTGCATTGCATTGCATATCATTGTTGCATTGCTTGGCATATTATTGTTGCATTGCATTGCGTATCATTATTGCAGGCCTTTTTTAATTTTAGTTTAATTTAATTTATAATCATTGTATTTTATTATAGAACTTATTTATACTAATGTTATTTATGTTATTTCAAAATGACTACGTACCTGAATTAAAATCACTTCTTGTTAGTGTTAGCGGAAGTTACAAAAATATTCATGAGGTTGACACACCACGTCGGTCGATTGTTAAGTTAATTATTGTTTATTAAGTCACCGATTGAAGTATTAATAGGAGCGTGAATTAAAATTATGGCAAAACAGCGAATTACAAAATTTCTTTAAATACGCAATTTTCTGTGTGTGACCTCATCTTTGCTAATAATTTCACCTTGTTTAGCTGTGTCATTGTTTTCCTTTGTCTTACCTCTGGAAAACGCAACATACAGCGTCATACATAAACTATATACAATAAAACTGAACGTACTATGTTCATTGTAAATAAACATTACGATACAATTTTAAAATAATGTATTTATATAAGAATTTTTTATGTTAAGGTGGCTTGTAACAAGCAGTCAAAACCAATAGTCCAGATTGATTTATTTCGTTTCTCTATATACATATACTTACATATAAGCAATTAAAGCAGAAAAATAAAAATGATCATACAAAATGATAGAAATCGCAGTTTCAGCATTCCCGTCGTGCTGTGTTAATTCACAAAGTATTAAATATTAAAACACCCATATAATGAATAACGGTATACAATACTTATGTGTATATAGCACTATTGCCAATATGTGATTCGGTCAAATAAAAATATTTTAAACTAAATCTTCCACATTGTCATTGTCATGCACTTGGGCGTGCTCCAGTTCGGCACTCTCCTGTCCAGGCTTAGCAAATTTTTTCCTCTGAATTTGCCGATGACTCTTATCAGTTGTTGGAAAGTCCGTGTCAGTTATTTTCAGGGCTGCTTTAAGACGGATTAAAATGTCATTTATCTACAAAAGAAAGAATACATGTTTTTAGCCTGATTCCACAATCCAAATAAAAAAATGTATTCAGGATATTTTTTGTAGCTTTCATTCTCTCGCGTGTACTTTTTTTAGCATTATTTTCCAGATTTATAAAGTCAAAATTATTTTTTATGATATGTCATACCTCATCATCAAAAACTGTATTCCCTTCAAGTGCAAGTGTCTCTGCTGCTTGCAGTTTCACTTTTGCTTCGTCGTTAAGTTTATGGTTGAACATAGAAATAGCGTAGTTAATGTATAGTAAAAACGGATGGATTGACCCGCTGGTGGCATTTAGTCTCAGAGCTTGCTCATAAGCCAAACGCACGTGCTCAATGTTTTCCAGATGACTGATGGCGACTTTTTCATAAATAGATATTTTAAGTAAGTGAAAATTTAATAAAAAGGATAAATTTTAAAAATCGTCTCAATGCCCTAATAACTATCATTAGCATTGATATTTCAACATACCCGCAAGCAGTACAAAGTTTTGGCTCTGATCAGGCTTAAGGTTGATCGCTGCCGTCAGAAAATGAAATGCCGAAGCGTATTGCTGCATGTGCAAATGGACGAGACCGAGATTATGGAGAATTTTCCAATCGAAGGGAGATAAATAGCAGGCACGTTTAAGGCAGCTGATGGCCTGGAAAAGAACATTGCGCATGTAGCATAAAAAAACTGCTTTAATTATATAATTTTATTATTATTATGATCACTACCTACTACATCAAGAAACTTACAGCAACAAACTTCCTCTTCCCAAAAAAGCACATCCCTATGTTATTCCACAGCGACGATGAATCCGGAATTTGCTGCATAGCTATTTTGTACTTTGCCAGAGCGAAATCATAGTCATCGTATGTCTGTAAACACCAAGGCATATTTTCATATTATAGATTAAAGTGCTTCTTACTATAACACACATGTATACATATCTATAGATACTTAAACTAAATAGTTGCTGATAAAAAACGATATACAGTTAAAATGAATATCCTTACTTGCATCATAGAAGCAATGGCGACGATAGCTTTCGGATTTGTGGCATCGTATGCCAACGCTGTACCAAGTTTGACGAAAGCAGCATTATCTTTGCCAATTTTCATATATAACACGCCAACACTGCTCAACAGTGCTGCATTCTCAGGAAAAATTCTAAAAAAAATATTAACGAATCCAGAATTATTTAGAACTAAAATATTTGTGGCTTGGAGTATAAAAGTATAAGCATAATCATTCAGAAATCCAAAAAATGTTACTTCAAGGCCTTCTCATAGACTGTGATAGCTTCAGGAATATTATTTTTGGCTAATGAAATCTGAGCGAGGATTTCAAAAGCATCGTAGGACACTCGTGACTGGAGAGATAAATTCATATGATCCTTTGCTTTCTCCAGGTCTTTCATGAACAAATAACACATCCCCATATTGTAATGAGTTTCGGAGTCAGATTCATCATTTAGTAGTTGTGCCTTTTGGTAAGCATCCACTGCTAGTTTATGGCGACCGAGCAGGAATCTAGCAACACGAACGGTACAGTTAGTGACATAAATAATGAACCGCGTTGGCAGAAACGAAACCTACTCGAGCCATCTGGCATTTCAATAATTATACATAATGGTATCTTCTGGAAATTACTGCATTATTGATTTGACTCCAAAATCCTAATTTGTCAGTCAAGTGTAAATTTATGTTATAAAAGCGATCTTCTTACAATGATCTCGCAATCTGGTTAACTGTATTAGCATTAGTTGGTTCCAGCTCGTGACATATTTGAAGCCTGTCAAGCGATTCTTGCATTCTTCCTTCGCTTCGTAAAATGAGCGCCTGTAAAAATATTCTCACATTAAAAGTATTGAAAGGTAGCTGAGGTTCACCATCACCATGTATACTGCGATTAATTTGCTTAAAAAGGTAGTTAAGGACAAAAATGAAGTACGACTCTTCTCACCATGATGTAATTAGCGTACTCTGAATTTCCATTAAGACGACCAAGTTCTTCTTGTATAACCGACTTGCACGTTTCAAACTCCCGTCGGACATAGTGAAGATGAATCAGCCAGTTTTTGTTGCACGGATGTTTAAGTTCCACTAATGAGAATAGTATTAAAATAAAATATTAAATTATTGTAGAATATTGTTGATATTAATAATAAATTATTATTATGTGAGTGATCCTTTTTAACCAAATTAATGACGTAATTTACTACCTACTGCAGACATGTCCACGTTACAAAAGCCCCTGGTTTTGGTGTGTGTATATTTAAGTATTTTTCAAGACTACACACTAACGGGCGGTGTACATGAAAATGATATGATTTATTTGTCCCGAATATAATAAGCAAGTATGCATAGTACTATGCAGTTTGTGAACGAACTTAAACTGAAGCAATTATTACAGCCAGAGTGGAACCTTAAGAACGATTGCATTGATAAGATTTACTACCTTTTTTATGGAGAGAGCGTAAGTTGCTTTGCTGAAAATTATTGACATGAGAACTGTTACCACTGTGGACATTCCCTGAAGTGGATCGTTGTTGGCTGTCAAATCGTTTCGAGCTATCGGCCATTTTTGCCGTCTATATAGGGCTTTTTAATATTTTATGACTACCTCAAGTACAACAATTCTCATGACAGGTCGAAACATACTCCGTGCTTGTAACCCTAATAATCTAATCAATTTTTAGCGGGTAACCAACTTACCGACGTGCCATGGTGACCGTTTGTTGTTCCCCGCGTTTGTATACTACGATATGCTCTCATGTTATAAATCGATAGTGTAAAAGAAGTAGATTTTCGGGTTTAATGTTGACACATATACTTGAGGGAGTCGTGAGTGTATTATACAAATGAGCACATTTACTGACGGTTCCAGGAGCATTCAGCTCAAGCTGTTCAGGTATAAGCTGAATAATTCTTCTGGAACTGTCCGTCCACTTCCATGAAGACAGCGAGTATGTGCACATCATGTATACATATGTGGTTACTTTTGTTACGATTATGATACAACTTAATAATAATTGACAGCTTGAGAACTGAAGCGTATTGAAAAAGCTGCGAATTCCATATCTTTACGACGTAAAATAAACATACGACCAGGACCCGCCAACATATGCATAATTAAATAGATCTTAAAAGAACTTGAAGCTGAAATTTATGACACGAAATCAATACACTTATATGAATAATTAATCAATAATACTCATTTCATTTACTTCGAACACAGTAATGGACATATTTTACATACAGTTTACACAGAACAGAAAATATGAATGACTTCCCCAGAAAGGCACAACTGTTCAAGGTGTCACTTTTGTGCTCTTGCCCAACTTCGCATTCTCAGCTCTCTTTCTGGCACGTTGGAAAGCTTCTATTACTGTTTGAACACTTTTAACAATTGTGGCGGAGCTCATTTTCTCCATGAAAACTAGTTTTGACGATTGAGCTCGAGTATCTGTGGGCACTTGATGGGTAATATGCAGTCTCAATGTAACATAACCTGAGGGTTCAGTTTGAAGACCCAGTCTATTGGCACGTCGGCATTCCTGTGCAACATATGAATATCCCAAATTAATCTTGATCTTTCAAAACATTACAGGACGCTGTTGCATGAGCATAGGTTAAAAATATAAACTAATTAAATTAAAATTTTTGTACCTCGCCTTCAAAATACGGAATATGAGCTGCACGAATATCTTGCAAAGATGGCGCTACATCAACAAAACATTCCGCCATTTTCTCTTCGATAGTCCTAGGTTTTGGTTTCCATGTTTGAATTTTAAATTCATAGCTTCCGGGATTGGAAGGGACGGTAATGTAGCCATAACCATCAAATTTCACTCGAGTAGAATCTAGCATGGATGCTACCATAATGAGTATGACGGGACGAGAAACTAGATTTAAATTTAAAAGAATTTAGAATACACAGTCTGTAAATAAAATTATTATCACATTAGGGTAGAGTTCAACTCTTGAAGGAAAAATCACATACTTGTTTCATTTTCCTCCAACGTGTCCAGAGAAAATATAAGCTGAGAGTAGAAACTAAAGGAAAAATGAAACATCCCCTCTGTTGTTGAGTAGCAACTGTTAGTGATTCCCTGCATGTTACTTCCTACACTGTCATTCCTCCATCCTAAAGATATAAAAGCATTACACTCATTCCTCCGTCCTTAATACTTAAAGCAATAAAATTATAAATTCAATGAGTTCGTAGTTCATAATTCACCTTTCGGTAGTTCAAACAAATAATGAACACAAATTGGAGATGCTTCGAATCCTTGAGCAGACACAATTTCTCCGAGCAAAACCAGCTTCAATTCATTAAGGAGCACAGGCTGCAAAATAGAAAATAAACCACATCTACATAAAATGTAAACGTTTTGATGAACGTCAACTTCAGGAATTTACCGCAACAGATAACACACAATATACTGTTTGCATGCAATTTGTAAATAGTGCACCTCGAAAACATCCTCCATATGATCATCCAGAAACCTTTTTTTTCTAACTTTTGTATCAGCATCCTCTTCTATGGTATTTGTGTAATATTCTTCGTGAAATTCTGCGGGAACAAATGATTTAACAATACTTATAAATCTTGGAAAGGGTTTGACAACCAAATATCTACAGATCTATAAGCTTATAGACGAAGGCTAAAGATAAGTCGGGCACAAAAACTTCTGTATAGCCAATTAGATTAAGATACTATACAACTTACGTGTTGATCCTTTCTTTAATGAACGATCTGAATCAGAGTCGCTTGTTATATCCGGAGCAGCGCTACCCATGCTTCACAAATGTAAGGCTGTCCACACAATTGGTAATGCAAATTGTAATCACAGGTAATGATTAAGTTAGACACGTTAGTATTATTATTGTTATAAGACGCAACTTGCAGATACAAGTTAACTTCAAGCAGATTTTGACAGTCAGTCTGTTCCCTGATGCTACGTATGGGAGAATCAAATCAAGTTCAGTTGCATTTCCTATGTGGCTGGCACTTCCATAGATGTTTGCAAGATGAAACCATGGTTACGAATAGAATAGTTCACTGGCAACAAAATAATATGAACACATGTGTTGTGATTAGGGTGACGGGACCACGGGACGTGAAAAAAATAATACATCAATGTCCTTTACACGTTAATGCATATTATATTGTACATACTTGGATCAAGCTTGCAAATATAGTACTTACTTCCTTGGATAAATAAAATCAGAATGTATTTTTTATGTCTAGTAATTTATTAAGTACATCTGGGCTAAATAAGTGTATAAAGGTTATTACTACTATTGGAACCCACAGTAGTCGGGCAATATTACTTGTCCGAGTACTCATTTCAACACCGTCGACTACATATACATTTACTATATTCCTTTATGAGATCATATTCTTCTACTTCAGGTTCATACATCTAATGTATGACAATGAAAGGACTATTTATAATTTTGGATTCGCATTACAAAAAGTATAAAACAAAGTATAGTAGGTATATTAAAACTATTAAGTTTCTAACTAAAAATATATTATTTTAACCAGATTACTAATTAATGGATGTACAATAATAATTATGTTACTCGTGCAAAATTCTTTACACATTCCGGAAAATCTTGACAACTTTTTGGAAACATTCAAAAAACTTGTACTAGTTGGGAAGTACGCAGTGACTGAACACCAAAGCCAGCAAAGATCAGTATCCCCCAACTAAATTAAAGTTGCTTCAATTAAAGAATTCAAATTGGTGATTCCATTTGTGGTATTCTCCGTTATATTAGAAGCTTCCTCATCCTGCATGGTCCTGCAGTAACGTGCTAAATTGATAGTAACTTCATTAAATTCAATCTGGCGACCTTTAAAGGTTACCACGTAAGCGCCATTCGATTTAAGGCAGAGAGCTTCCTGCGGTTGACTACAGGGCTGCTTGTCTGACGAGCAAGATAGGTCATCCTCGGTATTTTGAGCTTCTTGCAGTTCCTCAGCTTGGTTGTCTAGAGATGTTCGCATAGCCTTTTTCTGCAGTTTCTTAGCTATCACATCCGGAGTTATTTTAACATCAGCTGAAATGGCAGAAATGTTTTTTGCCGTTTTGAAAAATATCTGAGGAGCCACGCCATTTGCTTTCAAAAGTTCATGATAAGAGTCTTTGGGGAAAACATGAGGTCTCCGAAACAATTCTACTACGTTTTCAGGCAATGGTACTGGATTGTTTTGTTGCGCTTGGATGTACAAATCATCTGTGAATACATGAGCAAATTAATATTCAGGATATAATTTTATTGTACCACGAATTCAATCTGGTAACATTGTAAAGTCAAATAATGCTAAATTTTCCGTACGTGTCCCGCCATTCATATTTGGGGTCGAGGTGACATTAAACTTCTGTCGAAATGGTGTACTTGAAGAATGGCAATCATACCTCTGGCGTTTGTTTGGACGTGGTGATTCCTCGTTTCCATCCATACTGGTTGGCGTTGATGGATATTTCACATCTTGAAGTGCCATTTCTATATTCTCGTTTGTTGAGAAGACTGCTCGCAAATTCGATGATAATCACGCAGCATGCGATTGTATTCACACCTTATCCATGAACTTAGTATAGATTATTTTACCAACACTTCACTGACACAAGCTAACTAAACCTAAACCTCAGACTAAGTAACTGATGCTAAATTAATAAGCAAAATGCGTTTACACATACACGTACAAACACAGCTGTCTCGGTAATCCGTAATACATATCCACAAAAAAATGTCATGTCACAACAATCAACCGAGTGTCCATCCACTATCGTTTGAATGCCACGACTATTAACCAACTACTCAAACTATGTAAATTTCCTCATTTCAGTGCAGCTAGAGTGTCTGGAGAGTATACTACCCTACTTTACCTTAGTTTACCTTGGTTTACTATACAGCTACTGCATATATAGCTATTCCTTTAAGGAGTCGTTATCATTAGTATTTCATTCATTTAAAATAGTCACCCAGTTGTTAAACATCTAGTATACATTCGAGATAAGATTATCGTAATCCTATCTTACTTTATTATATTCCTTTCCTAATCTATATAATGAAGCTGGACGCTCATCATTTTAAACACGTGATGAACGCACTTTACCACATAGCTCAAACATTTCTTTGCTCTCATAAGTAACTGTGGGGTAACAGCGCAATATGTGTTGAACAACGGGGAAGCGTGGTAACGTTCACCTCTAAATGATGTGTTTACTCATGTGTCATTTTTTACTTACATTTCTCATCTCTGTACATAAAAAGAGCTTGGGGATGACTGAACATTCCGTAGCACGATAATTAGTTTTTTTTAAAATAAAGTTTTCGTGTCTACTTTTAATTTATTGTTTTAAATTATTGCAACTACAGGTGCAAGGTGGGTTTGTATTTTCTGAATGCAACATAGGTTAACTCTAATTTATAATAACATTTTGATTAAATTTAATATAATCCTCACCTATATTCGCCGTAAAGCTCTGTAAGATTTCAAATTCTCGCGCCATACATAATGCAACATAACGACCAATCAGTGTTTTCCTATGCAGAGCACGGGCTTAAAGCTAGTTTGATAATGTTGATCGCATTTACTTTAATGCGCGAAATTCAAGTTAACCCGTTTTGCAGCATTAAAGGGTGTACAACGTGTCGTATGTATCGGTGTAACATGTAACCCACCGCTCCTTGAACCATAAGTAGCGTTGTTATTTTACTACTAGCTTTTAGCCCGTGCTCCGCACGGGTAATAAAAAGTTTTCTCGCGTAATAATAAAAGGCGCGAGCATTTGAAATCTTACAGAGATGGTGAAATATAGGTGAGGATGATGATAATTTGACATTGATTATTGATTACCCATTTTTAAATGGGAAATGATTTAACAATAATTTAATTTATATTATTTATGTTATAATATTAATTTAATTTTTATTATTTTAAAAAATCAATTTTTTTAGTTGACTTGACATGTGCTGTCGCTCGATGGAGCAAATAGAACTTTCAATTGGGTTGGGTGGTGATGAGTGGACTGAAATTCATCGCCGACTAATCTTAGTTCGGAATTGAGTTTCAGCAGGAAAGGAGCCCATCTTTTTCAAGCTGAAATTAATTTTTTAATTTTACAGCAACCGGCACTGTACTGATGAGCCGCGTAACGGCGACACTCGACGAGTCTACAGTTATTAAATTCTCAATTTTGCCAAAACAATGAGAAATACACGAAATTCGTCGCAACAATGCTAAAGTTTCAATTTTTCTTTAAAAATAAGATTAACACAATGTCTAAAAATGTTTTGAAATTAAGGCGTACTCAATTACAGAAACCGGGTATTAATTTTTAATACAAGAATTATGTATCTCATTTGGCGCAACTCAATCTTCTTGAGCAGAATTTCTGATTTTGTGGGGATTTTCTCGGCTACATTTTCCCTAACGGAACACAATAAAACTATTCCCACTGATAATGTATTCAATTTATACGATTACATGGACTTTTTAACATTCCCACTGGTTGAGATCTTACCCGCCGTTACAATAAATACAATTAACATTAACGTACTCCGCAATCGTATTTATTTTACATTTATTTTGTATTTATGTGTGTTACTCTAATATGAATTACAAATACATATCACACAAAAAGGTTCTTATCAACTGATAAAATAAAATAGGATATGCATTGGTCACGTCCAACATGAAAGTCTAGAACTACTGGAATTGTTGGATTTTGATGTTTTAAGTAAATGTATACATAAGTTTTGAACACATGCAAAACATTGGAACATCGTTTAAAAATATGTAAATGAATCTGTGTAGTAAAATGAAGATATACTTTGAAGGTATAAAGAAAGCATGAAGTTAAATTCTTCAGCAATGACACTATTCCCTTGCTTAGCGCCATCTGGGAAGTTGCTTCAGTCTCTAAAATTGAAAACAGGAAACCATCAACTTTCAGTTGTGCCATAAGAGTTTATAACGCCATAAGTCACATTGCGCTTACTAGTGTTTTTTCTTCTTTGGTGTCTTTTTCTTTTTGTCATCATCTGATGCTGTGGACTCAGGTGGAGCTCCAGCAGAAGATGCAGCGATAGCTGAACTGGAGTTTGAAGCGGGCACAGCTGAGTCTGATTTAACGGATGCTGTAGTCGATGCAGCAGGTTTGACGGATGCGGCTACGGACGTTGCAGATTTCCCGGAATTGGATGCTGTTTTGGAAGCCACGTTAGATTGATTAGATATTTTCAAGTTCTCCTTCGGCTTGTTTTTGCCCTCATCAGGATCAGCGTCAAAGTCTGTGCATTGTTTACATAGCAAGATACAAAGTAACGAAATCACAATCGTGCCCACAACAATGCCTATTGGAATTCCAATGGCAAACCAGAGGGTTTTAATATGGATTTCTACAATCCCTCGTTGTTTAACTTCTTGATCTTTCAAATGTGCGTGTCCACGTTTTAGGGAGTCCGAAGATACTTCGTGTTTGTCATATACAATGCATCTCCACGTACCATCATGTCTCATGTCAGCTTTTTTAATTTTTAATGTTGTTGAGAAAGCAGTTTCCACTTCTATTTCTGTTCCATTGTTTGATGGCCCTTTTATTAGTTTTCCTTTTATTTCAATCTGTAGTCATTAATCAAGGTATATCACAGTCTTACACATTTTAGCTTCAATAATCATTTCATATCGTATCAGTAATTAAAAAAATTAAGTTGTTTGGTGTAGTTCATTATTACCTCGGTGTCTGTGGGGTAGCTTGGTTGTCTTGTCACTTTCATTTGTTCTAAGTAATCTTTGTCCATTTTAAACGAGCAACCGTCACAGGTTTTGCAATCTGTTTTACTCTTATTATTGTATTTGTCCGGAAATTTATACCGCACACATTTGTCAGATTTCTCATCCCAATTAGCTTGGCTGCAGTCCCTTGGTCCAGTCCATTCAAACTCAAATGGGGCACGTAATAACATATCCGCCCCCTTTTCAGTCATCAAACTCAAATCACATGTCACGGTTTTTGCATATCCTTCGTACTGCTGAACCGGAAAATCTGGCTTTGCAATAGGTCTTGAGATAAGGTTGAAATATTGAATACATTCATCAGTTTCACAAGACACAAGATGTACGTAATGGCGAATATCTATTGGGTCACCGTAAAGATCGCTCCCCATATGAGCTTTTTCATTAAATTTGTCTGCTTCCGCTTTTGATGGCGAAGACATCCTCCATAAACATTTAATATTTTTCGGTGCTGTTAGGTGAAGCAATTGGTCTTGCCAATCTATAAACTTTATCTCTCCTAAGCGGCCTTTAGTTATTACGCCATCGTTTTGAAGGAAGTCGTTTAATTTTGGAAGATCCTTAAGTAACTTTTCCCTTTTTGCATCCGTCTCTGGGTCGCAATGTTTTATAAGACAACAAGATTCATAAGAACAAGATATTACAACTAATGCTGCTAGTGTGGTGCGAAAGGTATTCATTTCTCTAGACGGTAAATTATACGTGCAGCAGTATATAATTATTGAAGATTTCAATCCGTGTGGCTGTAGCTGCAGAATTTACAATTTACAAACGATAAAGTACTGAATTCGGGTGGTAGTAGCATCTGTTATCTTTGATTGCGAATTCCTGTCAGTAAGAAAACTACACTCTTGGGATTGGGACAACTAACATATTATGTACAAGACAGGTGTGCACCTTCCTTGAATATTGATTATTATTGTTCATTTCATAGAGAAAGCAATTTTGTATTTCACTAGATTAGTTTCAGTTAGTTTTATTGTCAATGAGAGAGAAAGAAATTTTATTTCACTGTCAATACCATTATTATATTTCACCATCACCAAATCACCATAATCATGTGTACTCAGTCACTCAATCACTCAATATACTGGTACTGCGTGCGTGCAAGATAAATCCGCGCAAGTCCAAAAAATCAAAAAACAATAACTATTTTCAAATTTAATTTAATTGATTTATTTAAAATTGCAGGATTTTAAAAATAATAATATCAACAAATTTATTTTTGTTTTCTAAAGAAATATCAGGGAATATCAGGGTGTGATTTGTATCGATGCCGACTTAGCAAAAAATGGCATAATGTTTTCTTGAAGATTTAAAGGTTATCAGGCCAAATTAAACCCCAGCTTCTGAACAAACCGGACAATGGAATGAAATAAATTGCAGTTCCAATCAAGTTTTATTATCGCTATTTTGATTCCAAGAATAATTATTTTTAATTTTTAATGCCCAGGAATGTCAACTTTGGATAGCAATTAAAAATGAAACTGATTTTGTGTATATAGCTTTTATATTAGGTCTAGATTTAGTTATTCACAGTGCATGTACTGTAAAAAATTAAATAATCGACCGACCTGAGCCTTTCCGTTATTACTTCCACAATTAAAAGGGAAAAAACATTTACTGGACACGCTGGCAAAATGAAAATACACGTAAAATAAGCTGCTCTTTTGAAAATTCCGAGGGCAAATGCCTTTTGGCAAGAAGCCCGAGCATTTTGGGCATCCCAAATTTTTTCAAAAAATCCCAGACGTAGTGTGGATTGATGATTTCTATTTCATTTAAATGCTAACTATGTTTTTCAGCAAATATATAGAAAACAATTTTCAAGAACTGTCAAAATTGTCCAAAAATTAACATAAAATCTTGAAAATGATGATGCCAAAATGTTATTTTGTTCCACAATTAAATCTTCGTTGAGCCAAACATTCAGCAATTTGACCAATCAAAGGTTGCACAAACAATTTCAAGTGATTTGAAACAAAAAATGGTTGAAAATTAATTAAATTGACTAATTTTGTCAAAAATTAACATTTTTTATAAGCTAGAAGTGGGATTTATCATGAATTTTGGAACATATGCTGACGTGAAAATTTTGGTCCCAGAGCCTTTTTAATTTTTAAGCAACCGCACATTGCACCCCTGACGACATCCTAAAACCTTCAAAACAAAATTGGCTAGGTACGTTTCCTAAAATTAAAGCTTAACTAAATGGTTTTCATTTCATTTTATAGATGTTGATGACGCCAACATGTAGATTATCTAAATGTTGGCGTTGGATCAACCTATTGTCAAGCTCATCACGATTTTTATGCAACGACTTTAAGAAAAGACAACGTAGTCCCGAAAAAGTAATTTTCAAGGTTGACACGAAAAAGTGAAGCATAATGCACGAAGTCCAGGCTTACAAATATTTTATTAAGCTTTCAATGTAGTGTACTAGGATATTTGCCCTGATTTAGATGATTAATTAACCCAGTGGTTGCGCACGATACTCTACATCTACTGTTTTCAAATGTGACGAGTTTTTCTTATATTACATTTAGCACAAAAGTATTCAGTACAAGTCAGAGTAAAATAACATTTATCGCTGAGTGGCGCACAAAATCGCAAGACTTTTACACTTTGGCCTTGTCTCCATCTGCTGCACTCAATGTTTCCGCAGCTGGTTTAGTACTAGAGCTAGACAGTGCCTTTTGTAGCAACTGTTCAGCTCGTTTTTTCAATTTCTCCTCCTCCTGTTTGATTTGTTCCGGTGTAGTGACGTTGAAATCCGTACATTGTTTACAAAACAAAATACATAGAATAGTCACTAGAAGAAGGCCCAGCATTATTCCAATTGGTACCCCAATAGCCAACGCTAGGTCCTTAACGTGGACGTTGACATTTCCCCGTGGAACAACGTCGAAGTCTTTTAAATCTAGGTCACCTTCGTCGTGTGAGTCGGACGAAACATTGAATTTGTCATAAGCCATGCATCTCCATATGCCATCATGTTTTAATGTTGCTTTCTTTATGTACAGAACAGACCTCTTTTCCTCGAATCCAATCTGTCAAAAAATGGCTGATTTACACACACTGAATCGATAAATTACTTGAAAAAGGTTACAAAATATTGCTTTGAGTGCTGGATACGTACTTTTGTACTTGCATAATCCATCGAGATGTCAAGCATTGTTGCATTATTCGTGTATCTTTTGCATTGTTTTTCTGAGTACTTTGGATCCCAATATTTTTCGGGGCAATTTGGCCCAGTCCATTCAAATCTTATTGGTGTGGGGTAGTATTTAAGATCGAAATCATGAGGCTTATCATCCATGAACTTCAAAGTACATTCTATAGTTATCTCGTAACCGGTGTATACCTGAATGGGAAAATCTGGTTTTGTAATAGGACGAGTAATGATATTGTAAAATTGAATGCAATCGTCGGTTTCACAGGATATCAGATGTGTATACCGCCGAACATTAAGCTGATCGGCTCGAAGCTTGTTCCCTGTGTGACGTTTGTCGTTGAATTTGTCTTTCTCTTTCGCGCCAGGTCGTCCTGCTTCTGATTCCAATTTCCACAAACATTCCTTGCCAGGGGGTCCAGTGATTTTGACAACGGGGTCTTGCCATGTTATAAAATGTATCAGGCCTAGTCGACCTGCTGTGATAGTGTCATTTCGAAGGTACTCTTCCAACCCCGGGTATTTTTGGAGAACTTTTTCTCGTCTTGTATCCGTGTCGTTTATGCAGTGTTTTATTAGCCCGTTTGAAACGTGAATCAGAACGAAAATCAAAGCCACTGATGTCTGTAGCAGCCTGCAGCGAATCATTGCCGCTGCCGAAGAAATATCCTTATATGCAAGTTAATATATATCTTCACGATGATATCACGATAGCTGACGTCGTGTTGTCCCTTCGCTTCTACTACAACCTTGTACTTATGGTTTACTGAAAATTTGGCTTCGAAAACTACGAATAAAATTCATTTGGTAAGGTACTTAGGCCAAGGATAATGCTTACTTTTGTTATCTTTGTATAAATCTAATCCCTTCCCTCTTAATACTGTTTCGTGTCGTGGCCGTCAGGCAAATACCACAATGGTATCAGTGAAATCTTTCCCTCTCTGACTGATGGCGTCATCATCGGATAACATTGCAAAGATGCAAAGTTAATTTTTTTGAAATTAAAAATTCGGATAGAGGAAGAACAAAAATTCTATTTTGTAAAATTAATAATTTTATCATATTGAAATTGAAATTTTATAACACTAATGAGTTGCGTTCTATGCCGTAAGTCAAATACCATAGCGGTATCAGTCAAAAATAGTTTCGTTCTCTTACTGTGTCGAAAGGCAAACACCATAATGATATCAGTGAAAAAAAGTTTATTGCTCTTTAAAGTTTTAAACATCAGGGTATCGACAACATGTAACCATATTATTGTAAAGTTGCTTCTCCTCTCTTTTTCACATTTTTAAATATTCATGCCAAACAACTTAACATGATCCTAAAAAAAGCAACTGTCTAAGCTTTCACCCCCCGTCTTAAAAAATTCTTTTCCAGATAACTCCCGAACGAAAAGT